>JAKCPI010001523.1:0-16755 GCA_023213315.1 Euborellia annulipes
CAATGGGAGCTCGTTCACTTGCGCGGTCAGGCGAAGATGATGATCGCACTTTTTTCCATCCCAACGCCGCGGAGTCGCTCTTCTGAAAAATTCTCAGTCAGCCATCGACCACTTGGGCAGGAAACAGAATTTATTTAAATTATAATCTTACAATATTCGTAATATAAGGCAAAATATTTGAAACTCTTCATTATGGAATTATATTTAAAAATTAATATAAATTAATAAAAATAAAAACATAGAAGCCTATTTTATATAAAGATTTAAAAAAAAAATTTCAAAATTTATTTAATATTTCATTTAAATACAATATTAATGTTTTTTAAATAATTTTTTATTAGATAGTGAAATTAAATAAACTATATGAATAAAAAAGTGGAAGGAATTAAAATAATTAATTATTCAAATAAATAATTTACAAATTAATTTTTTATTAAATCAAGCAGCCGAAAAAGATAGCTAGCTACCCTGGCGATAATTTTTTTCCGCACTCAAACGCGATACTGTATTTAAATTTCTTATTTAACAAAATATTTTAATGAATTTTTTTTATGAACGTCTTTAAAAAACCATTTGACAAGTATCAAATTCCAACTGCCTATAAATAAAATTTAAAACAAATAAATACGAACGGGGTCTAAATGCCAGAAAAAGTCTTAAATAAATAATAAAAAAAAATTGAAAACAATTTTTTAGAAATGTATAGCTTATTATATCGTTTTTTTAACAACAAAATATTAGTTAGTAAACCAAATCTCATGAAAAATGTAATACAATGAATTATAAAAAGATTATAACTGACAATCATTGACGCGAAAGTTATAAATAAATAAATATATTTATATAGGCGCGCAATTCTGACCGCCACATAGCGAAAGACCCTCAACGGACGAGAAGTTGTGGCATGGCGTCACATTGGCGCGGGTGAAGAGAAAAAAAATTCAAATTTCTATATATTATTACAAATTATTAGAAAAGAAAAAAAAAATTGTATCCTTTTTATTATAAAAAAAATAATTTCTTAAAAATATGTTTATTTTATTTTAAAAAAATTTTAACAAAAATGAAAATTGCTTATTTTTCGTAAAGTATTAATATAAAATATATATATTATATATAAGAAATAAAAAAAAAAACTAATTCTTTTGTTATTTCTCCTAAATCATAAAAAACAAAAGACTAATATAAGACTCTACATTCATTTATTGAAATTTGATGAAGATTGAGTTGGGGAGAGACCAGTCTCGTCAGGGACTGATTTTTCGGGAGTAGGGAGGTGAAGGGCCTCTCACTCCCAAAATTGGAACCGGGTTGATGGCCATTTGCGCTAGATACCGGTACTTGGGGTTGGTGCGTGCCTCCGTGCACGATGCACCAGGGGTAACTAAACGGGGAATGTTTTTTTTTTGTAGGCTATTGAGGGTTTTTATCCCATAATCTAGGCTTTTCCCTCAAATAAAAAATAAAAAATTTATTGAAATTTGAATTTGTCAATGGTGATTTGAGATGAACACGTCGAGAGCTGGTCGACCAGTCCCGTCAGGGACTGATTTTTGAGGAGTAGGGAGGTGAAGGGCCTCTCACCCCCAAACATTGGGAACCGGCTTAATGGCTTCGAGCTAGATACCGGTACACATGGGTTGGTGCGTGTCAGCGTGCACGATGCACCAGGGGAAAACAACCGGAGAATGTTTTTTTTTTTTGTAGGCTATTGAGGATTTTTTTTTATGCCATAACCTTATTGAAATTTGACAATTATTTAAATAAAAATTTTACTTAAATTCGAATTATTTTTTTTTTTTTTTTTTTTTTTTTAGGAAACAACCCAACCCAAAAACACCCCCCCCCCCCCCCCCCCGCCCCCACCCCCCCACCCCCACTACCGTATTCTAACCCCTTCCTGTTCCATGTTGGCCCCCCCCTTCTAATCCTCTTTTTCCCCCAAAAATCGAATTATTTTTATTATTAAATCATTAATTGCTAATTTCATAAAAATTATGAAGCGGAGACTAATTTCAGATTTTTTCAAAATAAGAAAGCAGGTAAAATTTGAAAAAATTTTTAAAATTAGTGAATCAATTACTTAAATACTTTTCCATTTAAGAATTAGATTGTGAAGTTGGATCTTCAGAATCAACAGATTGTGCTAATAGGAATAGAGAAGAAGACAAAGAAATAGTTAATCTCACAACTGAAAAAGTAAATTTTTTAAATTTTTTTTGTATTAAAATCGAATTTCGTTTTTTCACGTCGTAGCCAGGAAAGAGGGGGAAGGGGTTTCGGAATCTACATCCCCCCCCCCACCCGAAATTTATTTTTACTTTCTCTTAGCTCTACAATTATGATAATATATATATATAAAGTATTGGATTCATGTCAAAAATTCGATGTCGAAATTTTTATGGTTCTTCACGTTTTGAGGTCCCCTGAATTCAAAAAATTGGTTTTCGTAACATGTTCTGTCTGTGTGTGTGTGTGTGTGTGTGTGTCTGGCTGGGTTCAATTTAAAGCATGAAGGAATTGAGCTATGAGGATGAAATTTTATATTAAAGTTACACATCTCCCTGGACCGAGAAGGTCCGATGTCGGCGGACCCGAGCCATTGGGGGGGGGGGGCGAGGGGGCGGTCCGCCCCACGCCCCGAGCCGGCATAGGCCCCCATATATTTATAAAAAAAAATTTAATGAAAATTTCCCTTTGAAAGGCCCCGGGGCCCTCAGGGCTCAGAAGTAAAAAAAACAAAATTTAATGAAAATTTCTCTTTGAGAGGCCCCGGGGCCCTCAGGGCACAAGTGAAAAACAAAATTTATTGAAAATTTCTCTTTGAGAGGCCCCGGGGCCCTTGGGGCTCAAGTAAAAATGGGAAAATTTAGATAAAAAACAAAATTTAATGAAAATTTCTCTTTGAGAGGCCCCGGGGCCCTCAGGGCTCAAGTAAAAACAAAATTTATTGAAAATTTCTCTTTGAGAGGCCCCGGGGCCCTCAGGGCTCAAGTAAAAACAAAATTTATTGAAAATTTCTCTTTGAGAGGCCCCGGGGCCCTCAGGGCTCAAGTAAAAATGGGAAAATTTAGATAAAAAAAAACAAAATTTAATGAAAATTTCTCTTTGAGAGGCCCCGGGGCCCTCAGGGCTCAAGTAAAAACAAAATTTATTGAAAATTTCTCTTTGAGAGGCCCCGGGGCCCTCAGGGCTCAAGTAAAAAACAAAATTTAATGAAAATTTCTCTTTGAGAGGCCCCGGGGCCCTCGGGGCTCAAGTAAAAATGGGAAAATTTAGATAAAAAAAACAAAATTTAATGAAAATTTCTCTTTGAGAGGCCCCCGGGGCCCTCAGGGCACAAGTAAAAACAAAATTTATTGAAAATTTCTCTTTGAGAGGCCCCGGGCCCTTAGGGCTCAAGTAAAAATGGGAAAATTTAGATAAAAAAAACAAAATTTATTGAAAATTTCTCTTTGAGAGGCCCCGGGGCCCTCAGGGCTCAAGTAAAAACAAAATTTATTGAAAATTTCTCTTTGAGAGGCCCCGGGGCCCTCAGGGCTCAAGTAAAAATGGGAAAATTTAGATAAAAAAAACAAAAATTTAATGAAAATTTCTCTTTGAGAGGCCCGGGGCCCTCAGGGCTCAAGTAAAAACAAAATTTATTGAAAATTTCTCTTGGAGAGGCCCCGGGCCCCTCAGGGCTCAAGTAAAAACAAAATTTATATGAAAATTTCTCTTTGAGAGGCCCCGGGGCCCTCAGGGCTCAAGTAAAAATGGGAAAATTTAGATAAAAAAACAAAAATTTAATGAAAATTTCTCTTTGAGAGGCCCCGGGCCCTCAGGGCTCAGGTAAAAATGGGAAATTTGATAAAAAAAACAAAATTTATTGAAAATTTCTCTTGAGAGGCCCCGGGGCCCTCAGGGCTCAAGTAAAAAAACAAAATTTATTGAAAATTTCTCTTTGAGAGGCCCCGGGGCCCTCAGGGCTCAAGTAAAACAAAATTTATTGAAAATTTCTCTTTGAGAGGCCCCGGGGCCCTCAGGGCTCAAGTAAAAATGGGAAAATTTAGATAAAAAAAAACAAAATTTAATGAAAATTTCTCTTTGAGAGGCCCCCGGGGCCCTCAGTGGCTCAAGTAAAAACAAAATTTAATGAAAATTTTTCTTTGAGAGGCCCCGGGGCCCTCAGGGCTCAAGTAAAAATGGAAAATTGTAAAAAAAAACAAAATTTAATGAAAATTTCCTTTGAGAGGCCCCGGGGCCCTCAGGGCTCAAGTAACAAAATTTATTGAAAATTTCCTTTGAGAGGCCCGGGCCCTCAGGGCAAGTAAAAACAAAATTCTAATGAAAATTTCTCTTTGAGAGGCCCCGGGGCCCTCAGGGCTCAAGTGAAAATGGGAAAATTTAGATAAAAAAAAACAAAATTTATTGAAAATTTCCCTTTGAAAGGCCCCGGGGCCCTCAGGGCTCGAAGTAAAAACAAAATTTAATGAAAATTTCTCTTTGAGAGGCCCCGGGGCCCTCAGGGCTCAAGTAAAAATGGGAAAATTTAGATAAAAAAACAAAATTTAATGAAAATTTCTCTTTGAGAGGCCCCGGGGCCCTCAGGGCTCAAGTAAAAAAAATTTATTGAAAATTCTCTTGAGAGGCCCCGGGGCCCTCAGGGCTCAAGTAAAAACAAAATTTATTGAAAATTTCTCTTTGAGAGGCCCCGGGCCCTCAGGGCTCAAGTAAAAACAAAATTTATTGAAAATTTCTCTTGAGAGGCCCCGGGGCCCTCAGGGCTCAAGTAAAAATGGGAAAATTTAGATAAAAAAAAAACAAAATTTAATGAAAATTTCTCTTTGAGAGGCCCCCGGGGCCCTCAGGGCCAAGTAAATGGCTGAAGTAAAAACAAAATTTAATTGAAAATTTCTCTTTGAGAGGCCCCGGGGCCCTCAGGGCTCAAGTAAAAATGGGAAAATTTAGATAAAAAAAGAAAATTTAATGAAAATACCCCTTGGGGTTCAGGGATATAGAGGAGAAGGTCCAAATTTCGGCTACGTTTACTTTTGTGTTATAACTTTTGTTAGAATGAATATTATTAACTCTAACCATGATAAAATTGTACATTCAAAGGTTTTCTTTCGATAAACTATTTAAAAAGCTTTTAAAATACCTTTAATTTTATATTTTTTTTATCACTTTAAAAAAATATTAAAAATCACAAATTTTTGAGATTGTGGTCTAAATTTGGGCTAGGCCAAAATAAACTAGAATAAAACAATAAAATATGTACAAATATTTAACTCAAGATCAAGGGCGGATCCAGAGGTGTTTCTCGGGGAGGGGATAATCTGGTGTGACTGGTCGCACAACACACAATTTTTTTCTTAATTTCGGTAATTTAAAGGCGCATTCTATACTTGTTTGCCAGAATATAAATACAAATCAAATTTTTAAGTATTAATTTTTAAAATTTTACATTAAAAGTACATTTTTTTTAGAAAAAAAAAGTATTTTTTCAAATTTCGGGGGGGGGGGGTAATTACCCCTTTACCCTCCCCCCTTGTATCCGCCCTTGCTCAAGATGTATTTATTATATTCAGATAATTGTATATATAATGAGCAAGTGCCTCTTTAGTATGGGGTGCCAGTAATGAGTCAAGACCTTACGGCTTTACGTCCTTTGTTTGTTTTTTTTCCCTAGTAGCCCGAATTTAGACCTTCACTATGGTGTCGGTTTGAGGTTAATAAAAAATTCTACAGTCGGTTGAGAGCTTGGAATTATATCGATTATGGTACCTTAGGGGGTATCTTTAACCCAACTATTTATGGAGTAAGTCACTATTCAAATTTTTAGACTATTCAGTAAATTAAAAAATGCATACCTGTAAAAGTTTTCAAATGTCGAAAATCGAAAAAAATTACCACCACTACTCAAACAACTGTCACTGAATTGCGCAGCTTCTTCAACCATGCAATGGGCGTTCCCTGAGAAGTTGTTTCATACTATCATGACTACATTAGCAGCATCTCCTTACACTGATTACAGTACTAGCCAGAATTTGGACCCTAGCCGAAATTTGGACCTTCTCCTCTACGGTATTTTAAAAATGTTTTTGTGTATGGAGGAGAGGGATATTAAAAGATGGACTCACCCCCCCCAAAAAAAAAAATTCAATATAAGGCCCCCTCTTCTAGTTCCGCCCCAGGCCCCCAACTGCTTCGGTACGCCTCTGCAAAGAGGGGCTGCGCGTCTAGTCAAAACCCCCCAGGAGCAAATCCTGGTTGCGCCACTGTACGGGGTACATAGGTAAGAGAAAGTAAAGTCGCCCATATACAGAATGTGTCCAATTTTTGACAGTAAATATTTCGGACTCGACCTTTTCTTCAAACCACCCAAGAGCTTGAAAAGATATCCTGTACATACTGCATAATAATTAAAAGATTTATTGAGAACACTTTGTTTAGTTTTGTTTTTTTACCAGACTAAAACGAAATCAATCCTAATATCTGGTCCTCGTTTTGAAAGGAATCTTGTTCACGAAATAAGGAATTTTTTTTTGTTTCTCCAATCTTCTTTAAATACGTTCGATACTTGAAGGGATTATTTGTTTTTGAAGAGGCGGGGGGGGAATCGTTAAGCTTTACTGGAATGCTAATTGCCTAGCACGCAACAGAAGCTTGTTGTTGTTGTTGTTGTTAGTGCTTGTGTGTGTGTGTGTGTGGTTTGTTTCTAAACCATAAAGAAGCCACAGAAAGAGAGAGAGAGAGAGAAAAAGTGAGGTCGCCATGAGGTCACTCTCAACTCTTAAGTATTCTTATTCAGAAAATAAAAAAGAAAGAAAGAGAACAGCAAGACATGGACAGCCATGAGGGAACAGAAATAAAAAATCTTTTTCTTTTTTTTTTGGAAATAAATATTCGAATAAAATTCCTTTGAGCGAGAGAGGGGGGGCAGAGGGGGGGGGGGTGTGATAAATACTATTTTTTCAAAAAAAAGTTACAATATATTAGGAGATGAACAAACCTGGAAATAAACTCTGGTATGCCTGCTCGCAAGTGTTCTATGTTTGTCCCACCAGATAATTTGGGTCCAAGAATACTTTATTAAATTTCCGGTCGAGTAAAATGTGATTCAAATAAATTTTGAGGGCAAAAAGAATAAGAATATATATTTTTTAAAGAGAATCTAAAAAAAAAATGATAATTAAAAAACTTAAAAAAAAAAAATGTTTTTATTTAAATTGAACTAAAAAGAGAGAAATTATTTAATTGTTCTTGTTAAAATTGTTGAATATTTAAAATAAAAGCGTGGGGCGCACATTGATAGCTTAAGGAATTGTAGGCCTATATACTTAGAGCCTCGGAATCACTTAGAAGTGCATAACAATTTTAACAAGAACAATTAAATAATTTCTCTTTTTTTAGTTCAATTTAAATAAAAACATTTTTTTTTTTTATTATATTTTTATTTTAAACTTTTTGGAGTCTTTTTTTTATATTGTAGATAGAGTATTAAAAAAAAAGGAAGACAGGAAGCGGGCATCAAATAAAGTACCACATTAATTTGATCTATTTTGATAAAAAGCTACAGGCAAATGTTGTCGTCAAAAATGACCCTTAAATATCAAATTTCTCACCTCTAGCTCATCGGGAGGTGTCTTAAGCAAAGACTAAAATTTGGTGACCTTGAAAGGAGTAAATTAAATAAAAGCATTTAATAATAATTGATTTATTATTTTTAATCGAAATCTTTGAGAGAATTTTGAGAAAATTGCAAAAACCCTGAAAAAGTTCGATTAGAAAAATACTAGTACTCTTTGGCCGATTTTGTTCAAAAGTTTTCCTGGGGTCCTTACACTGACTAAAATTTTATGAAAAAATATTGAGCCTGAGTTTTGTGTACAATATTGAATGGTCGTGGATCCCTTACAAAACACAAAAATAGTGCACAACATTTCAGTGTCGATTAAACTTTTCAAAATATTGACGGGTCTGAAAAACTTTTGAACACTCCACAGAATATTAGCTGGGCATACACGGAGAGGTAGAACTGTCGGTTTTGACCGTGCCGGTCCAAACTTACGGATTTATCTTTCGACGGTTAGTGGGGAGCACGCGCCAGTTTTGACCGCCACGCATCAATAGCTTGGCATACACGGAAAGGTAGAACTGTCGGGTTGGACCGGGGCGGTCCAATCTGTCGGGTCGATCCGCCACGGTTAAAACTTTCGTTGTCAATTTGGCTTAAAAAAGCGGAGAGTTTGATCTGTCGGGTTGGACCGGGGCGGACCAGTCTGCCGGGCCGGCTAAAACCGCCACGGTTAAAACCGTCATCACTCACAAACGTAAAGGAAAAACCCGCAGATAAACCCGTATAGTTGGCCCGCCACGGGCCAAACCGTACGTGTATGGGCAAAATCTTTTGGACCGCGGCAGTTTTAACCGCTGATTTGACCAAATCCGTGGACTTTCGTCTTGACGAAAGTTTTGCCTACCGACTAGACAGATCAAGTCAAGAATCCATTGGAATTTCCAAGAAAAATGGAAATAGAAAATTATTTAAAAAAAAAAGTAATTAATCCTTTCTTCTCCTTTAAATAAAATCTTTAATTATCTGATTCTGAAGCTGCCAAAATAGGATTTAAGGTTCCCTGAGTCCATTTAAGTAGTTTTGGAATGATGTCTGTGTGTCTGTGTGTATGTCTGTGGTATTTTGCACACATAAACTAGATGTAAAGGTCAAGAACTGAAAAGCTTTTGGTAAACATCGGACCATTAGGGGGCGCTCTAGAAAGAGGGCCAATATTTTTTTTCTTACATAACCTATAATTTTTTTTGTATATTCAGAAACTAGACTTTCTCCCCGAGTAAAATGATAGGTCTATATAATATTTGTATCCTAATTTGCCATGACCTTAAATGATATTTAAAAAAAATAATAATAATAAATTTGTTTTTGTGAATGGTGATTAACTAAAATATTTTAGAACATATTAATAGCTTAATTAATTAATAGGGGGAGGGATAACTTATTTTCTTTAAATGGTCAAAAAAATAAATTTGTAAAAAAAATTTTTGAAGTAACATGTCCTCCCCTACCCCCTCCAAAAATCGCGACTTAAAGAGATGGTCCGGGGCGGTCAAAACTGTCGCTTGTCCACTAACGAAAAGATCAGACCGTGAGTTCGGACCGCAGTCCAATCTGTTAGATTGTTGCGTGGCGGTCAAAACTGTCGCTTGCTCACTAACGAAAAGATCCAGTCCGTGAGTTTGGACCGCAGTCAATCTGTTAGATTGATGCGTGGCGGTCAAAACTGGCGCGTGCTCGCCCACTAACGAAAAGATCGGATCGTGAGTTTGGACCGCAGTCCAATCTGTTAGATTGATGCGTGGCGGTCAAAACTGGCGCGTGCTCGCCCACTAACGTAAAGATAAATCCGTGCGTTTGGACCGGCACGGTCAAAACCGACGGTTCTACCTCTCCGTGTATGCCCAGCTAATAGGTACCCCCTTGTATCTTCAAGTTTTAGATAAACTATTTAAGACTGGATGGCTCTCTTGGCTAAGAATCTTGAAGCTAAAACCTGGGTCCTAAGACCAGGGCCGGCGCAAGCTATTCTGCCGCCCTAGGCAAGATATTTTTTGCGCCCCCCCCCCCCCCCCAAAAAAAAAACTTTAAAAATTTTCCCCCTGATCTCAAAAATTTTTCTGCGAAATTTTTTTTTTTTTTTTTTTTTTTGCGGAACCAAAATTTTTTCCCGTGTGCCGCCCGCGGAACATTTTCTCTTGCGCGGAACCAAAATTTTTTCCCGTCCGAAAAAAAATTTTTACCTTTTTTTAGAGACACGAAATTTTTGCCGCCCGCGGAACCAAAATTTTTTTCCCGCCCGCGGAACCTAATTTTTTTGGGTGCCGCTTGCGGAACAAAATTTTTTTTTTTATTTTTCCCTTTTTGCCGCCCTCTCCAGTTTTGCCGCCCTAGGCGGCCCGCCCTGAATAGCCAAGTGGACGCGCGCCGCACAGTGGTCCGGATCGCTCGAAAAGCGGCCAAACCAAAAAAAAAATGAAAGTCAACCAAATAGAATGATATTCTAGGATATTAAACTTGAATATTTGGCTAACTCAAAGCCGTAAATTTTTTAAAATAGTGAAGCCATTTCACAGTTGATAGGCGCGCAAAGTTGACCAAATTACGGAGAGATTTTTTAACAATAGCTGGGCATACACGGAGAGGTAGAACCGTCGGTTTTGACCGTGCCGGTCCAAACGCACGGATTTATCTTTACGTTAGTGGGCGAGCACGCGCCAGTTTTGACCGCCACGCATCAATCTAACAGATTGGACTGCGGTCCAAACTCACGATCCGATCTTTTCGTTAGTGGGCGAGCACGCGCCAGTTTTGACCGCTACGCATCAATCTAACAGATTGGACTGCGGTCCAAACTCACGGACTGATCTTTTCGTTAGTGAGCAAGCGACAGTTTTGACTGCCACGCATCAATCTAACAGATTGGACTGCGGTCGAACTCACGCTCTGATCTTTTCGTTAGTGGACAAGCGACAGTTTTGACCGCCCCGGACCATCTCTTTAAGTCGCGATTTTTGGAGGGGGTAGGGGAGGACATGTTACTTCAAAAATTTTTTTACAAATTTATTTTTAAAGAAAATAAGTTATCCCTCCCCCTATTAATTAATTAAGCTATTAATATGTTCTAAAATATTTTAGTTAATCACCATTCACAAAAACAAATTTATTATTATTATTTTTTTTAAATATCGTTTAAGGTCATGGCAAATTAGGATACAAATATTATATAGACCTAGCATTTTACTCGGGAGAAAGTCTAGTTTCTGAATATACAAAAAAAAATTATAGGTTATGTAAGAAAAAAATATTGGCCCTCTTTCTAAAGCGCCCCTAATGGTCCGATGTTTACCAAAAGCTTTTCAGTTCTTGACCTTTACATCTAGTTTATGTGTGCAAAATACCACAGACATACACACAGACATCATTCCAAAAACTACTTAAATGGACTCAGGGAACCTTAAATCGTATTTTGGCAGCTTCAGAATCAGATAATTAAAGATTTTATTTAAAGGAGAAGAAAGGATTAATTACTTTTTTTTTTTAAATAATTTTCTATTTCCATTTTTCTTGGAAATTCCAATGGATTCTTGACTTGATCTGTCTAGTCGGCAGGCAAAACTTTCGTCAAGACGAAAGTCCACGGATTTGGTCAAATCAGCGGTTAAAACTGCCGCGGTCCAAAGATTTTGCCCATACACGTACGGTTTGGCCCGTGGCGGGCCAACTATACGGGTTTATCTGCGGGTTTTTCCTTTACGTTTGTGAGTGATGACGGTTTTAACCGTGGCGGTTTTAACCGTGCCGGTTTTAGCCGGCCCGGCAGGACTGGTCCGCCCCGGTCCAACCCGACAGATCAAACTCTCCGTTTTTTAAACGAAATTGATAATGACGGTTTTAACCGTGGCGGATCGACCCGACAGATTGGTCCGCCCCGGTCCAACCCGACAGATCAAACTCTTCACTTTTTTAAGCCAAATTGACAACGAAAGTTTTAACCGTGGCGGATCGACCCGACAGATTGGACCGCCCCGGTCCAACCCGACAGTTCTACCTCTCCGTGTATGCCCAGCTAATTTTTTCGCATAAATTCAAGAATTTTTTTTTATATGAAATAATGGACCAATTTAATCAAAATTTTTTTTCTTAATTCATCAATATCTCTAGTTTAAAGACAAATTTTTTTTCTTTTAGCCCCTAATAAACAACTTTTCTATATGTTTTGCCTATTTGGAAATTACAAGCCTTTAAAGCAGTCGCGCGCGGATTTTGAATAGACTTTTGCTTCATTAATATCTAAAATTATTTCTATTTAAAATAATTAAAAGCAAATATTTGAAGAACTATATTTTTTAATACCTATTATATTAATATGACATTAGATATTGAGAAAATAACGAGGAATATTCAAGCAGATAAGTATTTTCCATCATAATTTCCACTCCGAAAAGCCCAAATTCATTGTATTATTTTAAGAAGAAATAATGGACCAATCCGATTAAAATTTTACCTTTCGATTCATCAATAATCCCAGTTTAAAATATAATTTTTTTATTTTAGTCAAATTATTTTTTATATTGTTTTAACACCAATAATAAAAATGTAAAAATGCATCTGAAAAATATAAATATTAGTCCATATCTTTTTTTCCTTAGAGGTGTTAAAGATTTGAATGCACCTGGTGATAGCTAAAGAGCCAAGGAAAATGCCCTAATAAACAAGTTTTGTATATGTTTGCCTATTTGGAAATTACAAGCCTTTAAAGCAGTCGCGCGTGGGTTTTGAATAGACTATTGCTTCATTAATATCTTGAATTATTTTAATTTTACCTAACTAAAAGCAAATATATGATTAGAAATATATTTTTTAATATCAATTATATTAAATAAACAACAGATATAGGAAAAATAATACAAAATATTCAGGTGCTTTTTTACCTGTCTGCGTTTGGAAAACCCCAAATTCATTGCAGTATTTATAACTTTTTCTCTAAAGTTAAATAATTGTTTATTATTATACCCTTTTGTATTCAATTCTAAGGAAACCGAAAAAAGGATATATGACCGGAAAGTCAAAAGGTCCTTCAAGAGATTTGCGACAAAAAATATATTAAAATAAAATTCAGTTTCGTTCATACTTTAGTGTGCTATACATCTTATCATCCCTAACTATATCCCTATATTTCATATATTAGTATAATCGAAATCTTTTAGTTTCTCAAACAAATACGTATATACCAAACATGAGATGCTCAGGCATTCAAGTGAATTCAACACACAAGTGTGGTATATTTATATAATATTTGTTCTATGAGGAAAAAAGACGTCTATATATTTACATTTACATTTTCTTTGCAAAAGGGCCCCTTCAAAGGACTTTTTGGCCAAATACACAAATAACAAAATTCCCGACGAAAGCACGTTGAGAAAAAATTATCTACCCATTTGCTATAATAAGACTATAGAGAAAATTAAAAATGAGTTAGTTGATAATTATTTATATTTAATTGTAGATGAAACTACCGACCCTAGGGGTATCTACGTAGCTAATTTATTGGTTGGCGTTTTAAGCCCAAATGGTCCAAAAATCCATTTTTGGTCTGTTCAAAACATCTTGAAAAAACTAATTATGAGACTATATGTCGATTTATTAATGATGGGCTAAAATTTATTTCAACAGGGTCGATTGAAAATAAAGTATTGCTATTTATTTCTGATGCAGCCCCCCTATATGGTAAAGGCCGGACAATCATTAAAAATTTTTTACTTTAAAATGATACATGTGACATGCATCGCTCATGCCTACAATCGCCTAGCGGAAAAAATAAGAGAAATTTTTCCTCATATAAATAAATTAATAAACAACGGCAAAAAAATGTTTTTAAAGGCCCCTTCAAGGGTTGATGTTTACAAAGAATTAATGCTTGGAAAACCGTTGCCTCCCCAACCAGTAATAACTCGCTGGGGTACGTGGCTTGCAGCAGCAGTTTTCTATGCAGAAAATTTTCTTGAATTCAAGAGTGTGGTTCTTAAAATTGCAGAAGTGGACGATGCTCTCTGTGTCCAAAAAGTACATGAATTGCTTAAAATCACCAATACTGGCAAAGATCTGGCATTCATTTATGCCAATTGTAAATTTCTTTTAAAAATTATTGAAGATTTAGAAAGGCGTGGGATAGCATTGAGCGAAAATATTAATATAATTGATAATTTGCAAACCCATGTAAATCAAATACCCGGGGAAAAAAGGAAATTTGTTGAAAAATAAATTAAAACATATCCTAGAAAAAAATCCTGGACTAGCGGATTTATGTAAAATCAATAAAATACTTCAAGGAGATGAAGTTGATGTGATGGAGGAAATCGAACCTATTGCACTAAGTTCATTTAAATATGCCCCTATCACATCTGTTGATGTGGAACGATCATTTTCAAAATATAAAACTTTATTAAGCGATAAACGCTATAATTTTAAAGAAGTTAATTTTGAAATGCTTTTAGTTGTAAATTACAATGCAAATTAAAAGCAATGATCTTGATCTCCTCATGAAAGCCGAAAGCAATTAAAGAAAAATTATTCTCTTTTTTTTCGCTTTATTTAATACAATTGTCGACGTTTCGGCCAATTTTTCCGGCCTTCATCAGGACAATTGTTGTTGACTCGAGATTAGAGGTTGGCAACTCCTGACATAACTGTTGGTGCGAACAGCATTAGGGCAAATGTTATGTTTGCCAAGAGCCCCTCTAAGCTCGAGTCAATAACATTTGTCTTGATGAAGCCGGAAAAATCGACCGAAGCGTCGACAATGTATTAAATAAAGCGAAAAAAGAAAATAATTTTTCTTTAATTACTTCCGGCTCCCTTACTCTCCTCATTGTTAATTTTAATTATACGTTCAGTTACAAATTAAAAGTTAGTTTCTCAGAAATATTACGTTTTTTTTTTTATAAAGTGTTTATTTTGTTAAATAATATTTAGTATATATTTTATAGAAAACTATTTTGTTAAATAAATTAACACATTTGACTGTACTGATATTACTGTTTTTTTTTTTTGTTTTGTTTTGTTTTTTTAATTAAATTTAGTTTTTATTGCGAGACCAATTTTTTTTTTTTTTAATCATTTCCTTCCAAAAATAAAACACCATTAGTTTTACATCAGTAGAAATCATGATTTACCTTTAATTGGAAGCCATTTACTCAATATTTTTGCCATAAATATATTGCATATTTGGCTGCATATTTTAATACTTTTACTGCATATTATATGGCATATTTAGCGGTTTTTGCTGCATAAAAATCCGGTCTCTAGTTATAATAATATATCAGAGACAGATTCATATCAGAAAAATGGCCCACTAAATATTAGGTTATTTTGAAAAATTAAATTAAAATAAACCTATCAATTTTAACTGAGGGTTTGGCCTGCCAGCTAGATCCGCCCGTGTGTGTGTAAACGTCAGGCCGCGATTCTGGGGCTTTGCCTGCAGTCCGATAGTCCCGCCACTAACGTACAGGCCGCGCCCGCAATTTTCCGAGAAAAAACCGTCACCTGTCGAAAATACCCGTTCGTGTATGGCCGGCTATTAGCTTCTCGTTTCTAGGGTAGTGGTCAAATTACCTAAGGTGCTAGAGGAAACTAAATATATTTCGACACAAAAAATCTGGTGTGACAAGCACAGTACATAACTTCATCTTACTGAAGGGTAAGAGAAAGTTGTGTGCTGTTTTTTTTTTCTCTTTTTCAAAAATCCTTATTTTTCTGTGAAGCGAATGGAGGAATTACTTGACGAATTGAATTTTTCTTCTCCTTGATTAAGATGATTTTGAGGGGTTCCCAATGCGAGTTCAGAAGCCAGTTTAATTTTAATAATTCTAAAAATATACGGATATGCTTGAGAGATGCTGAGCTGAGGGGGGCTGCCAGCTGGCAGCCCATAAAACACGAGACCAGCAACCAGCAACTCTACCTGACACCCACACCTACCCCATCTGATTTTTATTTCTTTACCGGAATTACATTTACTCTTTAATTGTCTCGTTTAGGATGCAATTATTTGATGAAACATATACCTTACTCCAGGAAATTTACTGAATGCATCGCCCACATGCATTCCATTTGCAGTTATTTTTTATTTAGATTTATAATAGAGAAATAATATAGAAATTCAGGCAGGGCCAGCAAAAATTCAAGAATATAGATTCACTCTTATGGAAACCTTTTTATAAAAAGTAAAATTGAATCAGTCCATTGCACAGTGGTCTAGATTGAAAAAAAGTTGGCCAAAAGTCGAAAAAAATAATAGTCACAGAATTGACTTCAGTCCCATATAATCTTGTAGAGAGATAGTTGGTGCATGTAAATCCAAAAGGAAAGTGAGATATCTTTGATAGTTCAAACGCTACATGAGTTCAAAGTTAGCGTTCTCGGCAGCGCGCGATCGACGCGCAGAGGCTCTGAAATATCAATGTTTTGTTTAAATGCATATAACTCTTTACTCGAGTGTCCTTTTTCAATTCTGTTTGAAGGTGGGTGTTAAGGAAAGTATGTAGAATATTTACTAATAGACCGTTTTCATTAATTTATACTCGTCTTTTTTATAAATCATGTCAAAGTTGCTTTTTCATAATGGATTTTTTTGTAAAAACTTTTTCCTTCAAATAGCAAAAAAGTTATGAACCCAGCGGGGCCACGAAACTGAGATATGGAATATATAGTTTAAGATGTCTTGTAATAGAATCTGCAAAAAAATCCTGCCCCAACTTGCCCCCCGAATTTTGGAGGTTAAAAAATAAGCGACGAGAGAGCTTTTTTTATATTTACCCTATATGCCGTATCTTATTTCAAATTTTTGAAATATTATTGTGTAGAAATATAATTTTTATTATTTTTTTAGTTAAATAAAAGCTTATTATATGATAAAAATATTTTTATTTTAATTTTTGAGCCCCGGCAGGCAGATTCTTGGTTAGTCTACGAGCTTCTTTATTATAAATAAGAAATTATATATAATATTTAAGATATTATATACATCGCGTAGGTAAGCCGCGAAACGGAGATTTATATAATTAGATATTACTTCATGTACCCGAAGTACATGAAGTAATATCTAATTATATAATAGCTTCTTTATTTGAATATTTTTATATAGGGTGTCTTATTGCAAAGTATTATTATATTTTTGAAATATTATTGTGAAT
>JAKCPI010001524.1:0-18862 GCA_023213315.1 Euborellia annulipes
ATAAAGGATGAATAAAATGGGATGTGGAAGCAATATGAGAATGGAAAAGATGAGTATATAATGAATGTGAGTCCACCAGGGCTCAGATGGAGTGGTCTAGCACAAGGGCATCAACCAGGGGTTGGTTAGCACGAAAGGGCTTGAAACCAAAGAGTGGTAGGTTTGCAAAGTGATGCATGAACCAAAAAATAAGGGTGCCGGCGACTGTTACGGGCTGAGGTTCGAACTGCTTCGAGCGAATTCCGGATGTAAAGTGTTTTTGCAAGCGTTGGCCCGCGTCCTTCCTGGGATGCGAGACGCCTTCACTGCATTTCCGGTCAACTTTCCTAATGTTTGTGGTGCGCTCTGACGGTGAGGTGGCGACCCTACATTCTGGCGCCAACACACTCCGGGCCTAAAAGTGAGAAACAAAAGGATAGGAGTTGACCGGTCTCGATGGCGAATATAAAAATTCACCGAAAGTGGATGGGAGGACATGAGGTCCTCAGTGAAGATCGTTGAGAGAGTAACGGAAGTCACTCCCCAAGTGGAGGGAGGAGTCAAATTGATCTCCTTTCCGGATTGGGTTTCCTTCATGGGATAAGGATTTGGATTCCGCATGAAAATAACAAAAATCGGGTCAATGCTGAGATAAGTAAGAATTGGCAATCATGTTTTCTTTTTGATTTTGATTTTATCTGGAAAGTTGATAGAAATATCTGATAAGGTTTTTGAATAATTTGATGTCGAGGGAAAAAACAATTAATGAAAAAGGAGTCAACCATGTCCGACAGTGAGAACAAGAGAGGACGAGAAAACACCCTGGACTCATAGACTGAACTGCCTATTTAATAGAGAAGTTTCTCCTACGATTTGTTTCTTTTTTTTTTTTTTTTTTTTTTAAATAAAATTTGAGGGATTTTATCGCTCGCTCCAGCATGAATTTTGAACATTTCTTCTCATCCAATCCGTGAGTGGCCAGCTCTGCGGGGTTGGATGAACCAAGGGAGGTCCCAAAGTGGATTTTGGAAAAGAAATTGCTTTTTTTGGGGGCAAAGAGTTCATTTGAGTCTAATAAGCAAGAGTAAAATTGTTTCACTTTAGAATTTCAAAATGTTAAATGCTCGTAGGCAACTGGGTACTCGTGGAGGCATCGCTACAACACGAGGTACAAATTTAATTGCATTTGAATGAGAGGATAACTCTTAGAGTAATTATAAATTATTCAAGTAGTAAGTTGTTAAAAAAGGTTCAACTCATTCAGAATGTTCACTTGTAAGGTGACATTCCATTGAAGGGTTGAATTTCAAAAAATATTGAAATAAAATTTTTTTTTTTTTTTTTTAATTTTATGATGATGGACAAAAATATATATATCCCGAAGAGTTGTAGATGACGAGATCTTTGACAAGAGTTGTCTTTGGTGGACATCTTATGTCAAGAAGAGGCTTGTTAAAAAATTAAATTAAAAATTATCCCTTGGCGGATCCAAAATTGTTATTGTTAGAGAGAGTGCACTTTTTTTTAATGAATCCGGATTTGATATAATTTTTAAGTAGACCGAAAATAATTGAATCCAAGAAAATCCTCCATCGGACAACAATGACTTTAATTCAGTGATGATGTTTATGACGTCATCTGCAACGGGAAAGTGTGTGTGTGTCATTCACAAAATGACTTGTTCAATATCTTTTGGGCCTTGCTGGAATATTTGCTTCCATTTAAAGGGATGAGTTTTTCAAATAGTAAATAAGAGCTTGTTAGAGATGCCACTCAATAAAATTTAAAGTGTTTATTTTTAAGGTAACTTCTCTTGCTATTGCCAAATATTTTTTTTTAAAACAATTAAGATTTTTCATTTTTGCTTCGATGGAGCGATAAAGTGTATTTATCAGATGAAGTTAATTGTTAATTGTATCAGATGGAAAAACAAACGGGATATAAAATGAATTGAAATAGATGAACGCTTTTTTATTTATTTATTTATCATATGATTTATACCCGGTGGAGATTTAGAAAACATGATTTCTTCTTTTTAAAGAGAGAGATTGATTATTTGTTTCGATCATATGTTGATCTTAACAAATCTGCGAGGATATAGGCCGTTTTTTGATTTGTACTTTTCTTGGTCTTCGCTCTTGAAAATAGAAATTGTTTATATAGTCTTGATGTACCCAAGGCTCTGAGCACTTTTATTAAAGGTATAGATAAAACAAAACGTCGTGATGATTTTTGCCCGTATGTTTTTTCAAAATCTTGAACTGCCCTTTCGGAAATTAAATTATCATTTTTCATATCTCTATCGAAAACGTTACCGGAACGGTTTATAAGTATTGCAGACATAGTACCGTTATGTTGCCTAGCAGAGATGGAGTGGGGGTTGTTTCCAAAAGAGAAATGAAAGGGAAAGCTAACAGCAGCTGCTTGTCCCCGAGTAGGCGGGGCGTTCGCAAGAGCAGAGTGCCGGCCGGCCAGACCTGAAGAAGGGGGAGTCAGAGAGAGAGGAGGATCTGATCCCGTGGCTGAGGTCGCCAGTCGGCCGACTGGGGCCTGTGCAGACGAATTTGAATGCTCACGCGCCTGACTTTTCCCAAATACGATCCAACCCAGATAGGTGTCCATGCATTTAAAAGGACCAATATCCTCCATTGCCCTATTTTTAACAACAGTAGAAAATACATCCACTCCCAATATGAGATCAATTTTTCCTGGGGAGAAAAACGAAGGATCTGCCAAGACTAAAGAATTATATTCCTCTTTGACAGAGCCAGGGACAATTACTGAAGGTAATTTTTCAATCAAAGTTGATAAAATGCAGGCGCTTACCTCATAAACTCTCTCAGAGTTAAAATGAGAGGTGAACCTTAATTTTAAATTTCCTTCAGTGACAAGCGGCTGTTGTCCTAGTGGCTCAATAGAGATGGCATGTGGGCTGATGGGAAGATTTAATTTATTTGCCAACGCCGTTGACACGACGGATGTTTGGCAGCCAGTGTCGAGAAGAGCCTGAACGGTGTGCCAGTCTCCTTCGGAGGACATAACACTTACTTTAGCTGTGGGCAAGAGCGAATTGTTAAAAATATGAGATGTTTTATGTAGGGCAACACAGGAAATCACACTACTGGTGGATGTGGTAGGAGCTGCTGGTTTGCATAGGGACCGGTGATGTTTCAAGGAACATAAAGGACAATCTTTTGAAGGACAGTCTTTGAGGACGTGTCTTGGAGAAAGACAGTTAGAACAGAGATTATTTTTTAAAACAATCTTTTCTCGTTCTTCAATGGAAAGATTTTGATATTTAAAACATCTGGACAGGAGATGAGGGCCATTGCACAAATGACATTTGTATTGTACTCCCTTGGCTGGTGAGCTGGTTGCAGAAGTTACGCCTGCGGCTGCTGTAGTGAGAGTTTGTTTGCTGCCTGAGGCTTTAAACTTGCCCGTGAGGCCATGCAGCGAGCTCGCAGCCTTCTCGAGGAATCTTATTAACGATTCGACGCTCGGAGCGGAATAATCGCCGTCCTCAAGAGACAACATCCATTGTTGGGCAATGGTCCTGTCAATTTTTCTCAAGATGAGTCTTGTTATAAAAATGTCATCATCAGAATAGAAATGTTCCATAACTTTTAACTGTGCTATGGCTTGATCAAAGACATTTAATAGCTGACGGAGCGAAGAAGGGGAAGGCGATGTCATGGCTGGGTATTCTAATAGACTATCCACAATCTGATAGAGAATGTCTCGTGGGCGCTCATATCGAGCTCGTAGTAGATCTAGCGCGATTTCATAATTTTCATCTTCCAAAGGAAGATTGGCGATTATGCTGTTGACATGAGCCTCACCTTTCAAACACGATTTGAGATAGGCTAGCTTTTGAGAGGGAGAGATTTGGGCTCCATGGACGGCGGAGCGGAATAAGTCTGAGAACTCACCCCATTTCGTTACGTCGCCGTTGAACGAAGGAAGATCCAATTTGGGCAGGCGAATAGTATTTTGAGAAACATGATGACAAGAAGTTGGACTGACAGGATCGGTAGGAGATTTTGATTGCATAAGTTTAATAGATAACTTATCTAGGCGATTAAGAAGGGCCGATGTTTGTGCACTCTCCTGCGGTTCGTCATCCAGTTCTAAGGGCTCAGTGATTTCAACTATAGCTAGGGAAAGAGAATATAATATTTCCCTTTGTTTAGCTGATAATTGGTTTACTAATTCGCATTCACAATGTTCTTTAAGTTCATACTTCTCTAATCGAGTTATTTCGAGGCTGACAGCTCGTAAAGCGCGAGCGACATCAGTCAAATTGGTGACAGCCATGTTAGCCAACTGTTAAAATTGAAAGTCACTAAAAGTCACTAAACGACACTATGTTTTTGCGTTGGTAACACTGGAGAGAAACGCAACTCAGCTTACGAAAACAACAAAAATGGCGGTTGATAAGAAGTCCCGTTATGATTGCTTCCACAGTGGTCACGACGACCGCGTTGACGATGTACTTTTTTTCCGTTTTCGAGGAAATGGCTCAAATTGGTCGGAAATCGACGGGAAAAAAAAAGTATCGGGCTCGAACAGGATCAAAAAATAGTGTTAGTGCCTGAAGGAGATATTAGAAAAATGGTATTAGAGATATAAGTAGCGGACTGTATATGGAAACGCTCCTTCAAACAAATGTGGATTCCTAGGAAAACGGGGAAAAGAAGTACACCGTATTTTTAACAAAAATAATAACAAAAACTTTAATCACACAAATAAAAATACACTTCTTGATGTATATAATAAATAATGGCCACGCCGGTTTTGGGTGGATAAATAAAGGATGAATAAAATGGGATGTGGAAGCAATATGAGAATGGAAAAGATGAGTATATAATGAATGTGAGTCCACCAGGGCTCAGGAGTGGTCTAGCACAAGGGCATCAACCAGGGGTTGGTTAGCACGAAAGGGCTTGGAACCAAAGAGTGGTAGGTTTGCAAAGTGATGCATGAACCAAAAAATAAGGGTGCCGGCGACTGTTACGGGCTGAGGTTCGAACTGCTTCGAGCGAATTCCGGATGTAAAGTGTTTTTGCAAGCGTTGGCCCGCGTCCTTCCTGGGATGCGAGACGCCTTCACTGCATTTCCGGTCAACTTTCCTAATGTTTGTGGTGCGCTCTGACGGTGAGGTGGCGACCCTACATTCTGGCGCCAACAGAGAGATTAAATTAAAACTGAATTATTTTCTATGTGTAAATCTAATTATAAAATATCTATCTTATCTAGCCTTGTCTTGTTATGTTTTTTTTTAAGTCCACGAGAAGAAAAACGCATTGATAGCTATCTTTGAAAATTATATTTTTTATCTCTTCTCTTTATAATTATCATAGAGTGCTAGAAATAAATTTTTTATAAAAACTTGTTTATAAGTACATTTATATGAATAGATTGTCAAAAAAGTTTCTTTTTTACTTTCTTCTATATAATGCAAAACATAGAGAGACGGAAAGATTAAACTTTCCATTCTTTTAAAACATATTATAGCTTTTTTTTTTTTAAGTCAAGAATGAAAATTTACAACTGAAAATAAGGAGAGAAAAAAAAATAAACTTTTTTACTTTCTTTTGTATATCATATTAGTAATCTGTGAGGACGAAATTTTTAAATGTCTTTAACGTGATCTTAATATAAAAAATCTGGTGTGACAAGCACAGCCCACAATTACTGAAGGTAAGAGAAAGTTGAGTTTCCCCTTTATGCTTTTCCTTTTGTTTTTATTTTCTTCCTGGCTGCATGTGACTATTGGTCATTATAGGTCTTCGGACCTTATGCACCCATTCCAAAAAAAAAAAAAAGTTGTGTTCTGTGCACACCAGATTTTTTTGTGTCGAGATATATTTAGTTTCCGCCTATATATTATAATTCAAGGTGTAAAATTTATAAACATGGGTAAATATTTATTTATCTTTTGTTACCATGGCAACAATTTCTCCTATCTTTCCTATGAAGTACAAGAGTAAAGTGGTCTTCAGAGGATTTCAATGAGAATATACATTTCAAAGATCTAAATCTAAAAAATAATTGATTTTTGAATTTTAATCAAAATCGTTGGTGTGAATTTTGAGAAAATCGAAAAAAACTAAAAAAATTAAATCAATAAAGTACTAGTATTTTTTGGCTGATTTCGTTCAAAAGCTTCGTGTCGCGTCCCAGAGGGGGTACCTTACTTAAATATAAAATTTCAACCTCATAGCTCTTTTGGTTCTTGAGATATTTTGCTCATAGACAGTCAGACAGACAGACAGACCTTGTCGCGAAAACCACTTTTTTTGGATTCAGAGGACCTCAAAATTCACAATATTATAAAAACTAGTAATCTAAAGAAATTATGATTTCCGGGCTTTAATTTCAATTGAATTTGTTACCAATCAATTTAAATAAATAGGAAAGGGGTCTAAATGGCCATAGATGCCGACAAAGTCCTTAAATAAAAAAAAAAATATAAATAAAAAAAAAAACCGCCCCCCCCCGACAAAATTGCATTATCCGCCACTGTTTTGAAGGAATAAAGTGGCTGTTGTATTTAAACAATAGATAGAAAAGGAGAGTGCAGCCAGGTAATCAGTCTCCACAAAATTAAACTCTCTGTTAAGGAAACAGTTTCGGCTTTAATGAGATAAAACCATCCTCAACCCATAGTTGAGCTGAAAGCATTGTACAGTTAGTAAAATAAATACTTTTATATATGTAGTATGAACTCAAATGACAAAGCATTGAGTCAATAGTGGAGTTGTCATATAGTGTGTATTATTATACATAAATTGATTGTACAAAAATACAATGCAATGCTTATCAGTCTTATATATTAATACAATGCGCCAAGTTAGAGATACAAAGTTTTTTTGATTAATGAAAGAAATTTATTCATTTTAAATATTTATATTAAATGTGTTAGGCAATGACCTCTTAAGTGAGGTCGGTGACACTGAGATGGAATGCCGAAACCTTTTGTTTACATACTAATTGATCAAATACTAACTGTACAATGCTTTCAGCTCAACTATTTGACTGAGGATGGTTTTATCTCATTAAAGCCAAAACTGTTTCCTTAACAGAGAGTTTGATTACCTGGCTGCACTCTCCTTTCCTATCTATTGTTTTGATATAAGTTAATATCAGTAGTATCTTTTTATTAATCTTATTAGTTAAACTATCAATTGATAGTCATATGAATTGAAATATATACTGAGAGTATTTAAAGGAAAAAAAAAATTTTTTTCGTAATAATATTATCTCTTCAATTTTTTAGCTAGAGCATATGATGATTAATCCTAATTTTTTCTATATGACATTTTATTCGAAAATTCAAGTCGCAATTCACTTTCTCTCCCCCTTCCTTAACTTTAATCAAATTCTCTTGAGTTTAATTCTAGCTTCGTGTATATTTTCTTTGATATTGAAGGGACTCAGGTAGGGAAGCGCCTATCAAATTATTTCGAAGGGGCGAAAGAGAGAGAGCGAGAAGAAAAAAGAGGAGAGAAGGGAAATCTGGTTCAGCCCTTAAATTAGATATTTTCCGAGGAGTCGGATTACTCTGGGTTCGTCGTCCTTCCAATTTGTCCGGATCGAAGCTCTTCCACCACCTGTGAGTTCTGTTCTGGCGCCAATCAATCCATTCTAGGGATGGTCACAATTAGGTTCCTCCTCTCTCACTAGCCTTTCTATAGGACCAAATTAACTATCATCAAACATGGCACCAGGCTCTCTCTCTCTCTCTCTCTCTCTCCATCGACTGTTAACCTTCATCCCCTTTTGCTCTATTAATTATTCAACAAGGGTGAAAATGTTTAAATGATATTACATCTAAATTAAAAAAAAAAAAAAAATAGTTTTATTATAATTAAAAAAAAAAATGTATTCATTAGATATTTTTCTTTTAGCATACTGATATAAAAATGATTAAAAATGAGCGAGGGATCCACACGCCCTAGACTGCATAATGAACCTTTAGAGACACACAGGAATATACACGCCCGCACCAGGAACACACATTTTTCTTCTGGTCACTTTCGATCTAATGTGTGTCCCTGGTACGGGCATGTGGATCCCTGTGTCCCTGGTGTTGGCGTGTATATCCCTGTGTGTCTCTAAAGGTTCACTATGTAGGCCTGCTGCGGGCGTATGGATCCCTCGATCATTTTTAATCATTTTTACTCGGGCGTGAGTGAAAAAAAAAAGCCTAACTCTTTTTCTCTTATTAAAATATCTGGTGTTAGATCTACTAGCACACAACATTCCCTTATCTTTTGTAATTGAAAGTTGTGTTCTGTAGGGCTACTGGTCACCTCAGATTCGTTGGGTCATACATTTTAAAGAGCATATCTAAAAAATAATTGATTTTTGAATTTTATAAATTTTACATCTTGAATTTAAATGTACCCTACTGCCGGAAACATTATATTAATAGAATTAATTTTTAATTATAGACCACATTTTTGTATTAAATATTTATTAAAAATACAGTGGCGCAACCAGGATTTGCTCCTGGGGGGGTTTTGACTAGACGCGCAGCCCCTCTTTGCAGAGGCGTACCGAGGCAGTTGGGGGCCTGGGGCGGAACTAGAAGAGGGGGCCTTATATTGAATTTTTTTTTTTGGGGGGGGGTGGTCATCTTTTAATATCCCTCTCCTCCATACACAAAAACATTTTTAAAATACCGTATATCCCTGAACCCCAAGGGGTATTTTCATTAAATTTTGTTTTTTTTTTTATCTAAATTTTCCCATTTTTACTTGAGCCCCAAGGGCCCCGGGGCCTCTCAAAGAGAAATTTTCAATAAATTTTGTTTTTACTTGTGCCCTGAGGGCCCCGGCGCCTCTCAAAGAGAAATTTTCATTAAATTTTGTTTTTTTTTTTTATCTAAATTTTCCCATTTTTACTTGAGCCCCAAGGGCCCCGGGGCCTCTCAAAGAGAAATTTTCAATAAATTTTGTTTTTACTTGTGCCCTGAGGGCCCCGGCGCCTCTCAAAGAGAAATTTTCATTAAATTTTGTTTTTTTTTTATCTAAATTTTCCCATTTTTACTTGAGCCCTGAGGGCCCCGGGGCCTCTCAAAGAGAAATTTTCAATAAATTTTGTTTTTACTTGAGCCCCAAGGGCCCCGGGGCCTCTCAAAGAGAAATTTTCAATAAATTTTGTTTTTTTTATCTAAATTTTCCCATTTTTACTTGAGCCCCAAGGGCCCCGGGGCCTCTCAAAGAGAAATTTTCATTAAATTTTGTTTTTACTTCAGCCATGAGGGCCTCGGGGGCCTTTCAAAGGGAAATTTTTATTAAATTTTCTTTTTTTTTTATCTAAATTTTCCCATTTTTACTTGAGCCCTGAGGGCCCCGGGGCCTCTAAAAGAGAAATTTTCAATAAATTTTGTTTTTACTTGAACCCCAAGGGCCCCGGGGCCTCTCAAAGAGAAATTTTCAATAAATTTTGTTTTTACTTGAACCCCAAGGGCCCCGGGGCCTCTCAAAGAGAAATTTTCAATAAATTTTGTTTTTTTTATCTAAATTTTCCCATTTTTACTTGAGCCCCGAGGGCCCCGGGGCCTCTCAAAGAGAAATTTTCATTAAATTTTGTTTTTACTTCAGCCATGAGGGCCTCGGGGGCCTTTCAAAGGGAAATTTTTATTAAATTTTCTTTTTTTTTTATCTAAATTTTCCCATTTTTACTTGAGCCCTGAGGGCCCCGGGGCCTCTAAAAGAGAAATTTTCAATAAATTTTGTTTTTACTTGAACCCCAAGGGCCCCGGGGCCTCTCAAAGAGAAATTTTCAATAAATTTTGTTTTTACTTGAACCCCAAGGGCCCCGGGGCCTCTCAAAGAGAAATTTTCAATAAATTTTGTTTTTTTTATCTAAATTTTCCCATTTTTACTTGAGCCCCGAGGGCCCCGGGGCCTCTCAAAGAGAAATTTTCATTAAATTTTGTTTTTACTTGAGCCCTGAGGGCCCCGGGGCCTTTCAAAGGGAAATTTTCATTAAATTTTTTTTTTATAAATATATGGGGGCCTATGCCGGCTCGGGGCGTGGGGCGGACCGCCCCCCTCGCCCCCCCCAATGGCTCGGGTCCGCCGACATCGGACCTTCTCGGTCCAGGGAGATGTGTAACTTTAATATAAAATTTCATCCTCATAGCTCAATTACTTCATGCTTTAAATTGAACCCAGCCAGACACACACACACACACACACACACACACACAGACAGACAGAACATGTTACGAAAACCAATTTTTTGAATTCAGGGGACCTCAAAACGTGAAGAACCATAAAAATTTCGACATCGAATTTTTGACATGAATCCAATACTTTATATATATATATTATCATAATTGTAGAGCTAAAAGAAAGTAAAAATAAATTTCGGGTGGGGGGGATGTAGATTCCGAAACCCCTTCCCCTCTCTTTCCTGGCTACGACGTGAAAAAACGAAATTCGATTTTAATACAAAAAAATTTAAAAAATTTACTTTTTCAGTTGTGAGATTAACTATTTCTTTGTCTTCTTCTCTAATCCTATTAGCACAATCTGTTGATTCTGAAGATCCAACTTCACAATCTAATTCTTAAATGGAAAAGTATTTAAGTAATTGATTCACTAATTTTAAAAATTTTTTCAAATTTTACCTGCTTTCTTATTTTGAAAAAAATCTGAAATTAGTCTCCGCTTCATAATTTTTATGAAATTAGCAATTAATGATTTAATAATAAAAATAATTCGAATTTAAGTAAAATTTTTATTTAAATAATTGTCAAATTTCAATAAGGTTATGGCATAAAAAAAATCCTCAATAGCCTACAAAAAAAAAAACATTCTCCGGTTGTTTTCCCCTGGTGCATCGTGCACGCTGACACGCACCAACCCATGTGTACCGGTATCTAGCTCGAAGCCATTAAGCCGGTTCCCAATGTTTGGGGGTGAGAGGCCCTTCACCTCCCTACTCCCCAAAAATCAGTCCCTGACGGGACTGGTCGACCAGCTCTCGACGTGTTCATCTCAAATCACCATTGACAAATTCAAATTTCAATAAATTTTTTATTTTTTATTTGAGGGAAAAGCCTAGATTATGGGATAAAAACCCTCAATAGCCTACAAAAAAAAAAACATTCCCCGTTTAGTTACCCCTGGTGCATCGTGCACGGAGGCACGCACCAACCCCAAGTACCGGTATCTAGCGCAAATGGCCATCAACCCGGTTCCAATTTTGGGAGTGAGAGGCCCTTCACCTCCCTACTCCCGAAAAATCAGTCCCTGACGAGACTGGTCTCTCCCCAACTCAATCTTCATCAAATTTCAATAAATGAATGTAGAGTCTTATATTAGTCTTGTTTTTTATGATTTAGGAGAAATAACAAAAGAATTAGTTTTTTTTTTTATTTCTTATATATAATATATATATATTTTATATTAATACTTTACGAAAAATAAGCAATTTTCATTTTTGTTAAAATTTTTTTAAAATAAAATAAACATATTTTTAAGAAATTATTTTTTTTATAATAAAAAGGATACAATTTTTTTTTCTTTTCTAATAATTTGTAATAATATATAGAAATTTGAATTTTTTTTTCTCTTCTGGGGGGGGTTAAAACCCTAAAAACCCCCCTGGTTGCGCCACTGTAAAAATATATATATAAATACTGTAAAACGTTTCGACTGCTTATTCCGCAGCCGTTATCATACTGTGCACTTGCTCCGACTCAAGTGAACCAACTGTCATGTCCGCTACGTGCCTTTTTTATATACAGCGACGTCAGCGCCATCTGTCGGCATTTCTGTGAAGTTAGCTTCAAATTTTCCCGCATAATATATGTCGACACAAAAAATCTTGTGTAACAAGCACAAAACACAACTTTAAATTACCGAAGGTAAGAGAAAGTTGTGTGCTGTGCGACTATCACACCAGAACTTTTAATTGTTTATTTTTTGTAAAAACTTTCTAATGGGGCCGAGTGGTTTAGGGCAAAGGGCCAAAAAATTAAAAAAAATATATTTTTTTTTCTGATGGATAAGATGACCATATGTCACTTGATTTTGAACTGCCTAATAAATAATTGAATAAAATTATAAAATTTATTTATTTAAAATAGAATATATATTTTTGTCTCGTTTTTTTGTTGTCATTCTAATAAATTCATTAAAAAGCATGAGGCCTTTTGGTCGTCTTTAATTCATTCACACACGACAGCCACGAAGGATTTTTATGACCCTTAGGGGAGAAGTCGAAAGGGTAGGACTGCCCCTTTTTGATTCCCTCTCTCTCTCTATAGTTATAAAGTAAACACGATGTGTAAACTCAAGGAAAAAAGAGACTTTTTGCACTCAATTTAATCAGAAAAATTTAAACTAATTTTTTTGAAGATAAAAGTGAATTTTTATTAGAAAAGTAAGAGTGTGACCAACTCACCCTCTATTTAAATAAATTTAATAATCTTATTTTGAGATGATCAAAGAAACATTCATCGTATTTTTTTTATTCCTTTAGTACTAAAGTAGTCTTTAAATGTTCTTCTTCCTTTTATAACAAAGTTTTTCAAAAATTAACATCCAAATTTATGATTGGTTATTTATCACAGTTATAATTTAATAGAATTTTAATATTTCTTTTATTTCCCAATTATATTTTCAAAAAATAATATAGGCCTAATAATATTTTTATTTCATATTTGGTTGCATTATAAGTTTTAATATATAATCCAAAGAGATTGGCATTAGTTGAAACATTCAAATTTAATTAAATTGTCATTTAATTAATTATAGATAAATAAATAACACTAGGTCAAGTTTCAAAAAGTTTTTATTTTTAGCTTATACGCATTTCGACGTAACACATCATCTTCAGGACTACGACACAAACTGACTATTACATTTATTAACAATCTTCATTGCAGATGGCAGCACTGTATCTTATTTTAGAGTGCTGCCATCTGCACTGTTTATTATTTTAGAGTGCTGCCATCTGCACTGTATCTTATTTTAGAGTGCTGCCATCTGCACTGTATCCTATTTTAGAGTGCTGCCATCTGCAATGAAGATTGTTAATAAATGTAATAGCCAGTTTGTGTCGTTTATTATCTATAGTGTCGTAGTTCTGAAGATGATGTGTTAACGTCGAAATGCGCATAAGCTAAAAATAAAAACTTTTTGAAACTTAACCTAGTGTTATTTATTTATCAATAATTAGATGAAAATTTAATTAAGTTTTAACATATTTGTAGTTATGGTATCGAGCCTTAGCCCTTAAGCCATTTGCTTATTTATTTATGCAGTTTTTGATATACAATATTTTTTTTTTTTAAACCAAATGTCTTAGGAGAAAAAAAAATTAAATTTTCAAAATTATGATAGAAGCATTTGGGAATACTATATAAACCACCACAACGAACTGTTTAATAAATTGGTGTATTGTGTACTTCGGAGAAAATCATTTATTTTTCTCAAATATTTAATACTTTTTTTCTACGTTTACTGTATCTTCCCATGTAAAATACTCTAATTAAGTTCCATTTCATTTCCACAAAATTAAAAGAGAATTTCGAATATCAATGAATAAAATATTTTTTTTTTTTTTTTTGTTCTCCATGAAACATTTTTCTAGCTGTTTGAAAAGCAATTAAGATGCAAAAGGACGGGACATCAAAGAGCAAAAGGGAAATTAAACTTTTCAATACATTTTCATTTTACTTTTTAAATTGAAAAATATAATATAATTTCTCTAAATTTTTATTATGAACCAATTCTCTCTCTTTTACTCCACCCCCCCCCCATCCTACCACTTTCCTTATTAACGTTTTTTTTTTTATTAATAATTTGGAAATAATAATTATAGATTTCAGATTGAGTGATAAAATGAGATTTTTTCATTAGTAGCAAATTTGAAAGTTAATTAAGAAAATACTCAGGGATGAACGATGAAAATATTAATAATTAGTTTTGTCTATTATATTGTTTATAAATTTGAATATCAATTTTTTAAAAATTCATTTTTTCTAATATCTACTATTCAATTAAAAAAAAATTGCATATAAATGGAACTTATTCATGATTTGATGTACACGTATATACGAATTCTTTATTCATTGATTTTGAATTTATTTATATTTACGAGGGACTTGTGTTTTTTTTCCGCTGTTTTTACTTGCTAATATTGGCCCGTCTGCATCCTTTAAACATCACCCGAAACAATGGATGTTACGTCTCTATGCTATGTTTTTTTTTTTTATTTTTCATTCAGATTCTAATCGAAATGTATTTTCTATTTTTTTTTCAGGAGAATTGTCAGAATTACATTCGAGTTTTGGTCCAGACGGGACCTGGCAAATTGCTCATCTGTGGGACCAATTCGTTTAAGCCCATCTGTCGACATTACGCCTTCCAGGTAACAACGTCTTTTTTTTAATTTATTGATTTTTAACCCTTAATCAATTAACCTATTAATAAAATTACTCGATTACATACCGTATTGAAAAAGTGTCAAAAAAAAAAAAATCAATATTAAATGGGTCTCAGTCATGCCTTCCCAAATTAGGCCCTTAGAGAGGAATGCCTAGTAAAACTTGTCGAGATTGAATTACTAGAGCCTTATAGGGAAGACTGAAGAATTAAAACAAAACAAAACATAAATTCACTAAATTAATTTCTCATCAACATTGAATTATATGATTTCATACATTAACAAATTTTATCAAACGTTATAACTAAAAATTTACATAGATGTGTGACTAGAAAACTAATTAAATTAAAATAATAAATTTGTGAAATGAGTTTGTATTTGATTGGGGAAAAATTGCGCCATCTGGAGTCGAACCAAGATCTGGCGGTCTAGAATATAGGAAGTTCTGGTTCAACTCCAGAGAGCGCAATTTTTACACAAAATCATCTCATAAATTTGTTATCTTAAACGATATGTTACAGTCTATTTGAGCGTTGATTAAAAAAAATCCATCTTTTTTTCAAACATAACTTTACCTAGTTAATATTTCTTAAAATTAAATACAAGTCTATAAAAAATAGTTGATTAGATTAGAGTGGTGGAATTAGAGATGGAGTGAGTTCGGGATTAAACTCCCCTTTCTCCGTAGAAGAGAGAAAAATTGCCTCTATTGCATGAATTTATAGTCTTTTGATTTATCATGTTTGCATTTATATATTTTCTATAAAACTCCCGAAAGACTCTGGATTAACGCCAAAATAGGAGAATCGCTTAAAAAAAATTCGAATCTCCCACCCCAGGAGCGCCACTGCAACAATTTTAGAAATCGCTAAGAATAAATTAAAAGGTTCAAAATTTACTTTAATTTCTCAATTTTCAAAAACACAATTTGACTAAAGTCTTTTGTTTTTACAGTGGAAGACATTTAATGTATTCCAAGCGACGTTTCTTAAGCCTTTTCCTTTGCCAACTTGTAACTTAGAACAGTGGATGTGTCTCTGTGTGTGTGAAGATGGTGTATGTAGGTGTGTTATAAATTCTCGAAATAGACTTTTCATAAATTTTATCACGTGTTAATTTTCGCACAGATAACGTGTCTAGGTTGGCGTTTCGCATTTGCATTTTATTGCCGCCATCGCAGCCTCCCCTATGTATTCTATGTGTATGTGTCCCTTATACATAGGCAAGTCACCCTTGCTATCTAACATTTATATTTTCTTATATTTTTACGAGGCGCCTGGGTCATATTCTCGATGGGCCTGGGATCGATTCCTCACTTGGGTAATTGAACCCACCTGAAATCATCTCTCGGAAATCGTCACCACGCAAATGACAGCCTCATTTATTGCCTTTTTAAAAATACATTTCTATTTCGTTGAGGTATTATTATTGGGACAATAAAAAAATTAATTAACTTTTTTCAAACTAGATGCTATCTAAAATACATTTGCATTTAATAGAATTATACTTAATATAATAATTAAATATTCTTCTAAATAGATAAATTTTGTATTTGTTAAAGAAGTTAAAAGTAGGATTATCAGCGAGATAAATAATTAATTATAAATCAAAATAAATAGTGGTCAAAATGGCCTCAGATGTCGATTAATATTAATAATATAATATCATTAATGTTTCAAGTTTAAGTTATCAGCAATTTAATAATCTTACATATTTCATAATTATCATATTTACTATTAATTTAGTTCCGAATATTAAATCATATTTGCATTTATTTAATAACATGATGAATATATTAATAATATAAATTTATACTATATAATAGGATTGGTTTACCTAGTATAAATACATTATTAAAGCGAATCAGACCGGAAGATTGATTTTATTATCATTTTTTTCTAAATTTATATTTATAAAAAGCTTTTGTTGTTTGTATTATTATTATTATTATGGGAGTTATTAATTATAGACCACATTTTGAATTTTTAAAAATATAAATACTGTACAACGTTTCGACTACTTATTCTGTAAATACTGTACGCTTGCTCTGATTTAAGCAAACTAACCTCAAAGGGACACCGAGAAGTTAGTAGCATTTTTTACCCAATGAAGTTAGCAACATACAATCATCTTTATGAAGTTAGTAACTGTCACTAAAGCAAGTCTTTTTTTATTTTTATTTCTTGTAAGGCCTTTTTCGGCAAAGAAGGCTTTTTAGACCCCGTCTCTATTTATTTCAATTGGATTGGTAAAAGCAAGGATCATGATTGTTACAAAATGTTTTTTGATTATATATGTTGCTAACTTCATTACATAAAAATGCTCCTAACTCCTGGTACAGATTGAATGAACGCTTTTTAAAATAATTCAGTATATATAATAACTTCTCAACAATGTAATAAAAATTTATTTAAAAATACAAAAAATTTTTTTACAAAAACAAATTTTTTTAATCATCCGTAGGAATAAATCAAATTTCGATGTTCCAGCAACCAAATCTCGGTAGCAATGTTATTTCATTAATCAAACTAATAATGTAATGTTAACACTTTTAATAACAAAGAACATTTCTTTATTAAGATTTCAAATATTTTGTGCTTTTAGTCCAATTTATTTTCCTTAAAAAATAAAAAAAAAATCGATTTATTTATTCGAATTCGAAAGACGTCCTTTTAGTAAGATTGATCCTGCGAGTGTCTTTCTTGGTCTGCCATTAAAACCAAAAGAGATCGTATTCCCGAACAAAAATGAGGACTCCGTTTTCTCACTCGGCTGGCAAATATTTATTGTGTCTGGGAAGACCGTGTCAAAGGGCCATTAAACCCTCTGAAGAGAAGAAGGGCTCCTCTCTTCTCTCTATCTCTCTGCAAACCCAGCCAAAGACATTAGGCAAATTGCCCTTCGACTCAAACCATTCACGTCTTGTCTTATTCTCTGGACTTGGAAATTGAGAACACGATATGACTAAATGATAAACTTTCACCTCTAGTCAGTTAATTATCTAAAATTGTAAATTTTTTATTATCATAACATTATTTAAAATTTCAATTTCTCTTCTCAGATACAACTTTTATTACTTACTAATACCTACCAGTATATATGAAATATATAGAGAGAAAATATTGTGATCATGTCAAAAATTCGATGTCGAGATTTTGATGGAAATATTTAGATCCCCAGAGTCCAAAAAAGGAGGTCTCGCAAATAGGTCTGTCTCTGTGTTTGTGTGTGTAACGATTTTAAGCATGAAGGAATTGAGCTACTGGATTGAAATTTTATATTTAAGTTAGGTACCTTCCCAGGCACTCAAAATAGGTTTTTGAACAAAATCGGTCAAAAAGTACTACTACTTTACTGATGTACTTTTTCAGTTTTTTTCGATTTTCTCAAAATTCGTTTCATAGATTTTGATCCAAATTCAAAAATCAATTATTTTTTAGATGCTCTTTAAAATGTATATCCTCATTTTGCCCTTGATATCTTTTGAAGCACGCTTTACCCTTGTATTATTCAATAGAACCCACTTATGAAATGCAAGTGGTCAAGTTTGGAGCTAAGGTGCAATTGGAAACTAAATATATATAGTTGAGGACCGGAGCTACAAACAACTACTGTAAATATATATATCTCGGCACAAAAAATCTGGCGTGACAAGCACAGTATAGAACTTTCTCTTATCGAAGAGTAAAAGAAAGTTCTGTGGTGTGCGACCAGTCACACCAGAGTTTTTTTTGTAAAACTCTTCTTAATTTTTAGACAAACTACTAATTAATTTTTGAAAAATCAAATTTGATTTAGAGCGGAAATTCTCAATTTTTATGAATGAAAATATAAAGGTAAAAAATAAATAAATAGAAATTATTTTTCTTAAGGCAAATATTTTTTCTTTTTATTACTGTTTTGGTCTTAAATGCAGGTCTTCATCAGAAACGCTAAATTATACAATTAATAATAAATAATTTTTTTTACAAAAAACTTGATAATAAATTAAATACATATATTTATTAAAATGTATTATATTAGTTTTTATTTTTTGTAAAAAAAAGCTATGTGTATTGCTAATTGTATATTTTAGCGTGTTTCTAATGAATAGCTGAAGTTCCTGTTTATAGAAGGCCTAATAAAAAATACAAAATATTTGGAGGATTTTTTATTCATTATACAAAAATAAATTACCCTTGATAAAGTTGAATAAAATTAGGATTCCAAAAATTACTTGCAAGTGGCACAACTAAATTTACTTATTTTTATTTTAGTCCAAGAAGATAGGGCCTATATAAATATTTATTTAAAATGCAATTGGACAAATTAGAATTTAAGCCTCTCTGTTTTTATTCCGACAAACAAAAAAACTTTAATCGAATTATCTCATTAATCTAGTCTATCTCTAAAGAAAAAATTAAAATTAACTAATAAACTAAGATTCTTCATAGAAATAAAAAAAATTCATATCATTTAAATGGTTCAT
>JAKCPI010001525.1:0-75773 GCA_023213315.1 Euborellia annulipes
CCCAATATATATTAATATATTACTTACAACGGTTATCGTCTAAAGTCTTAAATGGCCTCAGTTGAAGAAAAGACTGTGTGAATGTGTATATGAGTGTGAGTGTGAATGAGAAAAAAGTGTGAATGTTTTTTTTATTTAAAAAAAAAATCGAATCTCAAAAAAAATCTGGTGTTACAAGCAAAGAACACAACTTTGGATTACCGAAGGTAAGAGAAAGTTGTGTGCTGTGCGACCACACACCAGATTTTTTTACAAAAAAAAAGTGCACAAGTAATAATGTTACGATTTAAATAAAGAGGTAGATCTTTTTCCCTACAACAGGCGGTCTTATCTCAATTTCGATCATAATGGCGCTTGGTTCCTTTATGCATAACATCGTTAATATATAGAAAACATTACGATCGTGTCAAAAATTATAGACTGTGGTTAAATTTTTCACGATCATAATGCTTCTTTTTCTATTTTTTATCTAGTGCAGTGGTTTCCAAACTTTATGTTACCACGCCTCCCTTAAAAATATTTAATCTCCCCCCCTCCCTCTCATTTTATAAAATAATACAAAAACAAAAATTTTTAATACCTCAAAACGTGTATATCCATCACAATCTCGACATCAAATTTTTGACATGAATCCAATACTTTCTCTCTATATATATGTATATTAACTTATACATATAGTAGGTAAGAGAAAGTAAAAATTCAAATCCGAATTGAGATTAGTTCTATATACAAAAAGATGTGGTAAAATTCTAAGTTTACTAATCATATCTTACTTTTCTACCTAATGAAAAAAATCCCTACAAAATTCTGCAAGGATTCAATGGGTTCCTGAGTTACCCAGTGTTATTATTATCTGTTTATGAGAGTTTCGAAATCTTCAAAAAAATAATTCCGCCCCAGTAATAAGAAATTTTAGAATGACATTAAAATGTTTCTATCCTACTATACGATTTGCTAAATATTGAATATAAATTTTTAATATCTTTATGCATTATAGGGGATGGGGCATTAACCCCCCTGGTTAATGCCTTCATACCCCCCCCCCTTAAGGAGATGCGAACCTTAACCGCGAAATTACTCTCAAAATAATTTGAATACATTTATAAATAATTATTTTAATTTTTATTTTTATTTTATTTTAATTTTCAACCCTTAATCTACCCCTGTGTAAAAGTATAAAGTCTTATATGGCCTGAGTTGCCGAAAAGATTGTGTGAATTTGTATGTTAGTGTGAATGAGCAAAAAAGGTGATAAAAAAAATGATAAAAAATAAAAAACTAATTTTTTTTTCAATGACGACACCTACACTCCCCCTCCCCCCTTTCAATAGCTTATATTCTCCCTCTACCCTTAGTGAAATAAAAAATATTTAATTTCATATTCATAAGAATCGTTTTCGCAGTCAAATTATTTGTCTCTATCATTTTTTTTTTCCAACGATAAAATGCATATTAATTACCTTTAATAAGACACTCAAGAGGGTGTGCTGGTTGACGGTGAGGTCAGGGTGGGTTACACTATATTAATTATTCACTTTGATTCACTTTAAACACAAAAAAATAGAACAGCGCCTGCAAGCCCGGCCACGCACTCGACTCGACTGAAAGAGAGATTCGTCTCTCTCTTTGTATAGGAATAAATAGATGAAAATAAGAATTCCCTTTTTATTAAAAGTAAAAAAATACCTTTTGCTCTAATCTAACTATATTTAGAGCTGGAAACAAATGTCAACAAGTGATTTGGAATATTCCAAGGCCTTTCTTAAATAATCAACCCTTCATCCCCCCTAATCAAAATAATAATCAACGCTATTTTTGAATGTTTTCTATTTATTTGGTTGGCTTTGTTTGATTTAGCTAAAAAAAATTAAAAAAACATTTTTTTCAATTTTTTCAACCCCTTATCCAATCCTAATAAATAAAATAATCCACAATGCAATCGCCTTCGGCGAGCTTCGCGTCTAGTCAAAAGCCCTGAAAAACTTACCTGGATCCGCCTTTGGGTTTTACACATAGTATTATAATTTTCTAGAATGAGTCTTACTTTAGGCCAGTGGTTTCCAAACTTTATGTTACAACGCCTCTCTTAAAAATATTTAATCGTATGCCCCTCCCCCCCACACATTTAATAAAATAATACAAAAACAAAAATTTTTAATACTAAAAAATATAAATTTATATAAAAATATTTTTTTTATTTATTCATATTTATTATTTTAATTAAAAACTCCGTCCCAGAATCTTCTAAATTTTATTATTTTATTTATAAAATTAGCAATCATTTGGAAAATTGATCTTGGGGGCCAATCGAATATTCGCGCCTCCCCTTAGACTAGTCCGCGCCTCCCTAGGGAGGCGCGCCTCACAATTTGGAAAACGCTGATCTAGTGAGAAAAAGTAGAAAATAATATAAGATTGATTTCATATACATTCTATTGCCATGCGCAAAAGGAGCTAATTGCTAGTGAAATGAAAAGAAAGAGAAAAAAAAAGACAAAATGGCATCTGCCCAAGGTAACCCTTAAAAAAAAACATCCCAACTAGACAACCACAACGACAAAATAACCAGATAAGATAAAAGAGGCTCTCTCGAGAGTAGCACAAATCATATAAATGTAGAGGCGTATATGGCGAAGAATTTTTGTTCCCATAACCCTTTAAAAGGTTGGTCTGGAATAATTCAGAGATGAACATGGACAACTCATTTCATTTTCTCTCTCTCTCTTTCTCCATTTTAATCTTGCGTTTCTATCAGTGCGTAAATTGCAACCTGAGTTCTGTCAGTTTATCTATTAGTGGTCATAAAGTAGAGAAAAACTTCATCTGGGATTTATTTTTTCAACGGTGTCATAAAATTGTCTGCCAACGCAGAGGAAGGAGAATGTCTCTCCCAAATTCCATAAAAAAATTACCATTTTTTTCTATTAATTGTGTGACAAGTCAGAAATTTATTTGACGCTTATAAAAAACCCAAACGTCTAAATTTTTTTTAAAACAATTAAATAAAAATATTGATTTATTTTTTTCCCTTAGATTTATTTATACATCTTTTTTAAAAAAAAATACTCATATAGGAATAATTTAAGTGAGAATCGCCAGTGGCGTAATAAGTTTATTGATAATACCTCAATCATGGAGGCAAAGGCGATTACAAGGAGGGAGGGGAGGGGGGGGTTAATCGCCCCCCTCCATCTCCCAAGATTTGAGAAAAATATTTTTGTTGGAAATTAAATACTTGAAAATTTGATTTGTATATACTGTAAAATTACCGATATAGTAGTTACCGATAGTAAGAGTAAGTTGTGCTGTGCGAGTCCCACCAGATTACCCCCATCCCCCTCCCCGAAAAACCCTTATAGGTCTGCCCTCCCAGACAGTAGTAATATTGCCAATCTTGCTCAATATTGACAATATTGCAGTTCAAACAGCAGCATTGCAGATATTACAGCAATGTTGCTGCAATAAATTGCTAATATTTTGCAAGATTTGCAATATTTCTGCAATATTGGCAATATATGCATGATTCGCAATGTTTAGGCAATATTGCTTCAATATTCCAAGCTGTCTGCAGACAGACCCATGGGTTTGAATGGAATCAATTTAATAATAAATTAGTGAGCAAAATTTAACAAGTTTGATCCTTTGAATAGGGTAGAATGGAGGAGCTGAAGTAAGGACCGCCGACCCCGCACCGCGGGAATAATAAAGGCGAAGAAAGAAGATGTTATTATTTACTAATTCCTTAGATACCGGTATTTGATTCAGAATTTTATAAATTAATATTAGGCCTTTTCTTGGTCCATGCAATTTTTAAAATATAAAACTAGCAATTTCCCTTTGATTCAATTTTAAGCATTAATATTGCTTAATGTAAATATAATTGATTGTGATAAAATAATAAATAATTACTAACATTAATTTATATAAAATAAAGGGAACTGTATCAAATATAATAGACAAAAAAAAAAAAAAAAAAAACAGGATGTTGTTGGTAATTTAACAAGATTAAAGGAATAATTGTATTTTTAGAGGGGAGAGGGGATGAAAGATAAAAGGGAAGTAGAGAAATAAGAAGAAAAAGGGATAGAAAGCGTGACGTTTGAGATTATCTCTGATGTCAGAGGGACTCGCAGCCATCGAAGCGCGGAGAGAAGAGAAGAGAGTCTGGGGTCGCGGATGCTTAAGAATGCGTAGATATATAACTTGAAGTGTGTGTGTGCGCGTGTTTGTGTGTGTGTGTGGTGCACCTGCCTGGTTGCTCACCTCCCCCACCCTGGGCGTAAAATCTCTGCGGCTCTCTACACATACATACATACACGCACAACTCTAACTCTAAAACTCCAAATCTCCTTCTCCTTCTTCCTCCTCTTTATACACCTGCGTGAGCGTGTGCGAGCCAAATGGAGCCAAATGCCAGAGCCCATGGGGCCTTGAGGGCCTTAGGCTCACAAATACATACACAAACCAACATCAATCAGAATACGATGAAATTTCGCTAGTTTTTTTTTTTTTTTTTTTTATGAGAAAAAATTTTAAAAAATTATTTAATCGATGATTAAGATATTATTAGCTGTAATAGAATTGGAAAAAGATAGTAATGCAGCTTTTCAAATATAATTTGGATACATGTATGCATTGACTGAAGAATGCATTGACCGAAATAATGTGATTGAAATTAAAATAAATAACTTTACCTAAGAAATTTTATTTTTGGGCATATAAATAAAGGTTAAATTTTATATTATGTTGTTTGTAGATGGTAAGGAAAATCAATTTTTATTTTTTTTTTAAACACACGCTTTTTTTCTCATTGACACTCACACACACATGCATACAGTCTTTTCGGCAAATTAGGCAATATAAGACTTTTATGATAACCGTTGTTAATGAATATATCTATTGGGAGTCCAGGCATTCTTATTTAAGTCATTTGGTATCCAAATGGCTTAAATAAAATCATCGGACTGCCTGGGATTCGAACCCGCGACCCTTGGTATATATACCAAGGGTCGCGTGTCTGCATTGTATACAACGCAGACTCGCTACCAACTACACCAAGCCCGAGGACCAGGAAAATTAATTTAATTTTAAGGACCGTCTGCCAAAATAAATACTTTTGCGTATTATCCGTTTAATTGTAGATATTTCGATCCCAGTGATAAGGAATCATCTTCAGTATAATCAATATATCTTTTGCAAATCATTCCAATATGACAAAATAGCTGAGCATTCCATGAATGCAATTTTTTACTTTCTCTTAGCTATATATGTTAATATATATATAGAAAGTATTGGTTTCATGTCAAAAATTCGATAGTTTTTTTTTAAAGTACGTTTAGAAGCCGATCCTACACCCCCTTAATAAAAATCATCTATTTTTTTAACACTCTTTATTTGGGAACTCAATGATCATCAAAAGCCATCTTCAGCCCTTCATGAGTGTATTTATATTATTCTTCAATAAATTTATAATACAGTTCAAATGTATTTTGCCGAATGTATATATAATATAGGCTTATTAAAAATTATCATCAAGAGAATATACAAGAGCATTCAGGACTCTGCTATTCAGTTGAACTTTTTTGTATTGCAAATTTTAATTATTTTAGAATAGAAACAGTTCCAGTACAATTAATTGGAAGTTAGTTTCTCGCTTTGTTATTGGTGGCACATTTTAGAAAAAATTCTGAAAAATAAACTCTTTATTTTCTAAAATATGCTATCTACAACAAAGCTAACTCGTAACTTTCAAATGATCAAAAATATAATTTATTTTTTTCAATTCGTTAAAGGTCTTTTTCGGCATCTAAGGCCATTTAGACCCCTATTTATTCCAAATGATTGGTAGCCAATTCAAATGAATTAAATTTTTTATTTATTTAATTCACACAGCTGACGTTTCGGTTTCGTGTTTTTGAACCTTCCTCAGAGCTGGCGAAAAGTCATTATGAAAGTGTCATAGTGGATTTTATACTTTGTTGAATAAAGTCTTATATAATAAATATATACACAGTACCTAAATGAAAATTCATTTATATATAAAATTCACTATGACACTTTATAATGACTTTTCGTCCGCTCTGAGGATGGTTCAAACAATGAATCGAAACGTCAGCTGTGTAAATTAAATAAATAAAGAAATAACCTTAGCTGCATTTCTCATTTCTACCATCTTATTAATATAACATCTCAGCTATAAATTGTTTTTTTAAATAAATTTTTCTAGCTTGGAACGGGAATCGAACCCGGGACCCTAGGTACGAGAAGCTAATGTCTTCTCTCTGAGCCACGCATCACGAGCAACAAGAATATAATGATTTATTTTATTAATGTGAATGACACTAACTTGTAAGATGCCCAAGGCCAAGATTAATAATAATTATTATTTAATAAATATAACTAATTATAATTTAAAAACACATACGAGTTAAAAGCCAAGAGAAAAAATTTTTTTTTTCAGAACTGGATTTTAATTTTGTATATAATTATCTTGAAAGTAAATATAGTTATTTAATAATTTTATTATAAACATAATTTAAAAATAAAAAAAAAATCATTTTTTCATTTAAAATCTAATTTAAAATATCTTAAGATATATTTTTTTTATTAAAATTTTTTTTTTAAGATTATTAAACTAATTAAGCCCTCTATGCAGAAATTTGTTATCACAACTATGTTTATCAACTTAATTAAATTTTTGGAATTTTTTTGCCTTTTTCCCTTCCACTTCTTAAATATGTTATTATGACATAAAGAAAGAGAGAATAAACTCCGACCAATTATCGACGGATTGAAAATTAACTTATCTATAGAGGTTGAGATGGAGCAATGATTAATCACTCATGTGATGATCATTCTAACTAATTAAATAAGAGTCTGTTTGTTGCTTTACCTGGGATTATAATTAGTAAACCAGCTGTGTAATTAGGCAAAGGGGAGAGGACCTCGGATTAAGATCTAACCAAGGCTAAAAAGACTAACGCGGTATGCTAATTAAATAAATAACTTATTGTGAGGGAAAAATTTGATGACTTTGAATTAAAAACTTATAATGTGAATAGGAGATATATAAGCAAGATGTCTTTTCGTTCCAGAAGCTACATAAACAATTAATAAAAAGATCAATAGAATAATTCGGGAAAAACGCAGCTAGATGACAAAAGTGAAGTTTCTCGTTAAAGAAAATGGTTCTCTCTCGGTTGTCTAGATATCTTACGCAGGAAATCAAAAAGATGAAGATCTTACTAATTTCAATGAAAATAATTGATTGGCAAAATATCCTATAGTGGAGAGACTCCCTTCTGGAGTGAAAAATTAATAAATAAACGAATTCAAGAAAACAAATTTTCCTTAGTGTGAAGCAAATCTAAAAGAAATTAAGTGTGACTGGTCGCACAGCACACAACTTTGTCTTAGTGTACCTCAATAAGGTAAGAGAAAATTATGTACTGTGCTTGACACATCAAATTTTTTTGTGTCGAGATATATTTAGTTGCCCTTAGCACCTAAGTTCCAAATTTGACCACGCGATTCATAGATGGCACTGAGCTACGAATGCTTCCACATCAGTAAAGTGTACTTCAAACAATTTTCACGAACAATTTGACTGAAATTCAATAACCCAACAGATGGAAATATAAATTCGAAATAGTAATTATAAAAAGTGTAAAGAAATTAGTTAATATATCTCAAAAGGTTTCTGAAGACCTTTTACGAATAGACGTGCCGAAATGTTATGTCCATGATCTAATTAGATGCTGTAACTAAAGTCTCTAATCTAATCCAACACATATCGGACCACAAATCTCAAAAAGTCAAAATTGTTAAGATTAAAATACTTCCTTTATACTCGATAAAAGTTTAACTATTGTAAAATGTGCTTTGAATTTAATAAAATCATTTTTCAACTCTTTCAATTTATCACATATTTATTATAATATATATCAGAATATATTTAATTTATAAATGAATTAGAAATTGTAAAAATATTAAAAGTTACTCACCAAACGTAGAATTACTGGAATTAAGACCACCAGCATTCGAACCACGTCTATCAGAAACGGTTTCCTCTGCCTTACTGGCGAAAGGACGAAGAGATAGCCAGGTCTGCAGCGGCTTTGAACCTGTTGAAAGAGGAATAAAACTCTGTAGAAAAATATATCTATATATATTCTTGTCTGTGTGAGAAAGGCATGTGTGTGTGTGCATAAAGAGATTATTATAAGCTTATTAATTCCCATTTAAAGCAAAGAAAGTATTTAAAAATATCTATCGAACGCCAAATGCGGAATTCCTTTTATTTGTAGATAATTCAATTATCTGAATGAATAGAGGTAAAAGCATTTAAATTATTACCAATAAAAAAAAAAAAAAAAAAAAAAAATTAGGAAACGAAGTGCAAAACTTTCCAAGTCTCCTTAAATAGAGATAATCACACCATTTACTCTGAGATCATAAATATTTCTCATCGCATTGAGGAATTCTTTTAAATTGAAACGAATTATTTAATTAAAAAAATGAATTATTTCTACGTTGCCTCATTAAACTACAGACGAAAAAAAACCGGAGGTGAATATTTTTAGATGACTATAGGAATATAAAGTCCAATCAAAAGCAATTTGTATTTGTCACTTTGGACAAGAAGCTCTCAATAAAGGTGAAGAGGTGACCGTCACCGAAATGTGAGCCACACGCACAGGACCGGTATTTGAAAACAGGTTGAGTTGTTGCGTGCCTTATGGAGGTTGCATTTCTAGCATCTTCTCGTTAGCACTCAAGTGGGGATGGTCCTCCTCCAATCAATTGAATATTTTGCTCATCAATGTGTTCTTTCCAACCAGGCAATAAATACTTGTATTCACTAACGAGTCTGGGTAATTAACAACATAAAAAAGGAAGATGGACAGTGCTGACATTTAACAATTAGGTACGTTAATATTTTTTTACGTTCTTTGAAAATCAAGGTATTATAATTATCTTTTTAGTAATTTGAAATTAATATTTTTGAAGTAAATATAATAATTTTTCTAGCCAAACTCGTATTCCTTTGTAAAATTTTGGATTTCTGTTGTTGAGAATTTTTTTATAAGCTGTAATTTGATAAATTTTGTTTTGTGAGATCTTAATAAAATAAGAAAATATAAATTCTTCTTCTTCTGAACCAGCAAATTACAAAATGTTTTTTTTTTTTTTTTACACGTGAACAAATTATTTGTTATATTAATCTAGGTATCTCTCTCGAAATCGCTTGGCCTCTAAATAATTAGAAGAGTTAGGATAAAAAATACAAAGATGCACGTGTCATTTTACTTAAAATGAAGGAGTATCATCATCTGTCGTCTCATTTTGTGAAATAATGACGGTGAAGGCGGCGGAAAGGATTTCTTCAAAATTAAAAATCACAAAAAAAAATTGTCATTTTTTATATATAAATAATATATATGAATTTTTTTGAAACTATCATAATTATATCTTAATTTAAAGAGCATGTGGGAGAGAGAGAATTATTTATACAAAAAATGTTCCTAAATAAAATATAGAATTTTATATTAAATTTCTCTTTTTTTCTAAAGGTCATTAAGAATTAAGCAAATGACGAAAAATGTGCTTGGATTCCATGAAATCTAGAAACTCAATTCTAGACCATTTGGATCAACAAAGCAAAGTAGTAATAAGAAGCGAGATTCAGGAAAAAAAATTAAACAATATAAAATTAATTAGAAAAACACTTGATGATATGTTTTAATTTGTTTATTTATTGATATAAATACTTGATATGTACTTTTATTTGCCTTTTCGGCATCTCAGGCCATATAAACTTTAAGCAAACATTTATTGCTACGTACTCGATACGTACGTTTATACCAAAAAAATTAATTAAAACATATCACCAAGTGTTTTTCTAATAATTCTAATTTTATATTCATTAATTTTTTTACCTACTTATAATGTTTCAACTAGATCCAAAGGTTACCAATCTCACACTCAAGATAGATTCGTTAAATATTAAGTCGCCCTCGGGGCTTGGTGTAGAGGTTAGTGTGCTAACCTCGTATACCAAACGTCGCGGGTTCGGACCCCAGGCAGTCCGATGATTTTATTTAAGCCAATTGGATACCAATTGGCTTAAATAAGAATGCCTGACCCTAAATAATATATATTCATAACGGTTATCGTAAATGTCTTATATGGCCTGAGTTGCCGAAAAGACAGTGTGAAGTGTGTGTGAGTGTGAGTGTGAATGAGAAAAAGTGTGAATGTTAAAAAAAAAATATTAAGTCTATCACACCCCTTCGGGCCTTGGAATAGTGGTTAGGGTGCTGGCCATCTGTATCAAGGGTCGCGGGTGAGATAAGAGAAAAACAAACAAAGAAACTTTAAACTCATTTTTCTCAAAATTAGGCTGCAGTATATGCAGTCGAAATGTTGTACAGTATTTATAATTTTTAATAAATAATGAATACAAAAATGTGGTCTATAATTAAAAATTCTCCTAATAATAATAATTCAAACCACAAAATTTGCCTGCCGAAAGTTCTGAAATTTTTTTTTTGACTCTCCCCATACTTCCAGCCACAAAGACATACCGCTCAAAAGGAGTCTTATAGATTCAAAAATATATTTATTGCATAACTTGTTAAGTATGGAAAAAATACCGTGAAAATCCCTAACGCTTCTGAGAAAATTAAACGCGGCCTTATTCTCCAAAGATTACTTGATAAACACCCTCTATACAAGATAATATTTATGGGATTTTTTTTAATCGTCGGAACGTTTGACCAGCGAACAACATTCCTAATTGTTTTCAACATGCTCTGAAATTTCCATAAAGTGATCGTAAGTGTGAATTCATTCCAGGAATTGACCATTATGGAAATGGTCCATTATAGAATCTTCGATCTTTCAACACCTCTTGGACTCTTTATTTTATATATATCCTATTAGAAAAACAGGAACTAAACTGGCTCTTCTTATTTACGTTTATTAATAATGTTTTTGATTATTCCAAATCGAGAATAATAAAATAATTTAAAGAGAGATCAAATTTACCATAAGTATTATATATGGTCTTACTGTATTTTTCATTTTTTATAACTGCGAGTTTCGAATGCCAGGGCAACAATTTATAACCTTATTCTTACTTAAAATATAAATTAGAAATGCAAAATTTATATTATAAGAGTTATCGAGTTATAAATTTATGAATCAGATTTTATGGTTTTATAAGATTAATTTGTTTGCGAAATTTGCAATACTAAATAATCGTTCAATGAAAGATGTAGGAAAACATCCTTAAATGATAATCCTTTTTGATAACAAGAGCAAAAATCTGGTGTGACTGGGCGTACAGCACATGACTTTTTTCTCTTACCTTCGATAATTGGACGATGTTATGCGTGAAGGAAGCAAGCGTCATTAACCTAAATCTGAGATAAAAAGGCATTTCATTTACACACTTGTAAACAAAACCAATCGCAATTACTTTTTTTCTTGTTTTATACAAAAAAAGTGCACAGAGTAATAAAGTAGTGATTTAAATAAAGAAGTAGATCTTCTTTTTCTGTCAAAGATGGCGGTCTCATCTCAATTTCGATCATAATGGCGTTTGGTTCCTTCCTGCATAACATCGTCCAAATGAAAGTTGAGTTCTGTGTTTGTCCCACCAGATTTTTTGTGTCCCCATATACATGTATTTGGTTTCAGGGAAGTGAGGAGGCAAGTCGCTTAGCCGGACAAGCTGCGAATTACGGATTTAAAGTTTCAACACAACTCAGTTCTAATCCAGCTTGTTGCAAATAATTCAAAATTACCGAACTCTTAGAGTAGAAAAGTGGAAGAAAATTTCACCCCACAGACACAAAGGCCCAATATGAGATGGCCTAAGTGCCTTAAAAAATGGGGATGATTCTGACTTGGTTAATCCAGGACCTGCCGAAAGTCTGGAAAGGAGCACTACCTCATAAAAGTCATCCATCCAGTTTCCAGGAATACATAACTATTCAAGATGTTAAATTTATTTATTTATTTATATATATATTTTTTTTTTAAACACTCACACTTTTTTCTCATTCACGTTCACACATATGCACACAGTCTTTTCGACATCTTAGGCCAGATAAGACTTTATGTATATATCTATTGGGGGTTCATTCAATCTTATTTAAGCCATTTGGTATCCAAATGGCTTAAATAAGATCTGAGATCCGAATTCGCGACCTTTGGTATAGAAGACTAGCCACTAGACCAAACCGAGGGCATGTTAAATTTTTAAACATAAAAAAAATATTTATTTATATTTTGTTACCAAGGCGGGCTGTGTATGATTCTTCATAGGTAACATAATTTCATTATAAAAAAAAATATTAGTTCAGAGTTGCAATTTAGAAGCCCTCTATTGTCTTTTATGTATTTAAAATCCTTGAAATGAAGTTTTTTTTTTATAGTATTAATGCAAAAAAAAGGTGAGTTGTTTAAATCACATTATCTCGGTTGTTATATGACCTACCCTAATGATTTGTTCATTGAACAAGCTTTTCTTTTAACATCACAATAATGGTTTGAAAGTCTTCATGTTTTCTTTGAAAAATTTTTAAGAGCCGACTTATTAAATGTAGCAGTGCTGTCTTAAGCAAAAGCAAAAAAAAAATAGTGTGACATTTTGAAGTGACTATAATGAATTAATAAATGTAAAATAGAAAAAAATTTTAAATGATCGTCGACAGGTGAATAGACATAAAATAATGGGGAAAGAATTTTTATTATAGACCTATATAGATTTTTTTTTTTGAAAGAAAGTGAAAAAAAAGACCGATTGATGAGCATGCAGATCATTTATCCTGAGGGTTGTTGCCTTGCCAATGAAGGGAGGGAGAATAGGACGTGGACCTTATAGGACCCCCGGGGGGACCCCTTCCACCCCTTGAGCCCTTAATCGGGCCGCTTCCCAGCTGTTGTGGCTTCGCATTCACACACCTGCAAAGATCCACCGTGCCATATCATCAGAAACCCTAAATTAAAATCCACCTAATCTGTACTGATGATGATATGATGAAAAAAAAAAACACTCTAAAATCGCTATTTGATATCAAGTTTGTTACTAATTTTTTTTTTTTTATTTGGATAAAAAAAAAAATTAATCGAGATAATTTTTTACAAAAAAATCTGGTGTGACTGACTGCGCACACATAATTCCAGGCAGCGAAAAGACATTAAAATAAAAGGCGAAAAGACATTAAAATAAAAAAATATTTAATATTTCTCTATCTATAAATATTAATATATTTAGAAAATAAAAAGTCACAAATAGTTAGGTCTACCCATTTGTTTTTCGGGCATCATTTATTTTGGTAAAAATAGGCTAAATAGATTAATCAACTCTCTTAAACTGGAAATGGGAATAATAAGATTTTTCATCAAGATATGAATTATAACTGTTAATGTTCAAAATGATTCTTAATTTCATATATGAAAGGGATAAAATAGGAATTTCGATTTAAATAATTTACAGTCTATAAATGAGCCATTAAAAGTGATAAATTTAAAGTAGCTCTATAAATAATAATCAGAGAAAAATAATTGGCAAATAGATGGAATTTTATAGTTATTTTAATTTATAAAATTTATGTCTGCTAGGCCTATGAAAATTAAAAGTTAGAAGAAAGCCAGCACAGCCATTCAGGAATACACAAATTTCATAAGAGAGAAATTATTGTCATGATTTTAATTTGTTTTAATGTTTTTTTCAGCATCTAAGGCAATTTAGACCACCTCTATTTATTTCAAATGAGTGGTAGCAAATTCAATTTAAATAAAATTTTTCTAGGTTGGGACAGGAAGAGAACACGGGATCCCAGGCGCACGAGAAGCTCTTGCTTTTCTATGAGCCAAGGGCCACGGCCTCTATGTTCAGAAATATTACATTTTGAATTCTAATGTATTGCCGGAAACTAAATATATGTGACACAAAAAAATTTGGTGTAACAAGCACAGACAATTTTCAATTACCGAAGTTAAGAGAAAGTTGTGTGCTGTTCACCAATCATATGCAATCATACCAGAATTTTTTAAGGAAACTTCTTACGTGCGGTAGAGAGAATAAATTTTGTAAAATACAATATAATTTCTCTATTTGGTGAAATCGAATGTAATAAAACCCCTCCTAAAATTTAAATTAAATATTAAAAAACTAGATTGCTATCAAAGTGTTTTACAATACACAAAATAAATTCAAAATATCTTAACCTCTTTGGCTCTCATCAGCTTTAATATCACAAGCAATTATTTTTAATTAATATAGGCCTATTTAAATTAAAATTAATAACGAAATATATATTTACCCTTTTAAGAGGTAATTTGTGAAGACGGGAAGAACTTAGAAGAAGTATATTCATAAACGTATTTGTTTAAAACTAGAACACATTTTTCAGAGATCCAACAATGAATGCACACGGCACACTCAAGTTATTTTGAGTGGTGCGCATGCGCGTTGGACGGCCAGCGCCGCAGTCGCCACCACTAAGTTCCGCCCACCCCCACCCCATCCCTTTACTCATTGCTGCTTAGAGATTTCTCAATCGGGGAGGGAATATACACTAACACCAATGGCAATGGTCCGACAGCTCAAGTGTTTTGAAAAATTAAATTAATTAACATCTGAATGTCTGAATGTAAAATATTCAAAAGTTTTTATATAAAATTTCAAATATTTTAAATATAATTTCACTTTAGTGTGAAAGTTGCAAAGTTGAATAGTGGATATTAACTCTAATTTTATATAATAACAATAATATGTAGTATGAAGAACATATATTATATGTCGATAACTGCTTCTATTTTTTGTTAATTTCTACCATTTAATTGTCTAACCCCTAATTGGCTGTCCACCTTCTCAACAAACTAATGATTGGCTATTTGTAAACTTTCTAAACCATTGCCTTAAATAAATAATCATTTTTTTGTCCTCTCACCATTCTTCAGGTAAGGTCAAAAGAGAAGATGCAAATGGGATTTCGCCTAATTGGACCCATTGAAATTTGAAGACCTTTGATTGCGGAATTTCCAAATTAGCGGTCCACTTGACGACTGGCCTCGGGGGGTCTCCAGGCAGGTGTATCCTCGTGGGGTGCCTTAAAAAAAGGCCAAATCATCCCTTCCGAAGTCCCTCCTCCACGAGAACACTATACTTTCCCCAAAATCGGGGAGAATTGAATCATAGCTATATGATTATTAGAAAGAGCTTGAATTCTGAATTGTAAATTTAAAATAAAAATACTTGAACAATATAAAATCAATGATTAGTATAATTGTGAAAATAATCTCTCTAAGAGTAACTAAGACTAGGAAAATATCATATCTTTTTGTTGCAAAGAGTTGTATGTAATTAGAAATAAATAATAGTGATCCACATTTCAAAAAAAAAAAAAAAAAAATATATATATGTATAATCACATATTTATTTGTTGGTGTGAAAAAATTAGAATAAAAATGATAGATTATTGGGTAGCTGACTACTGGACAGTTTGTTATTTTCCTTTGAGGCCATTTCTAAGAAGGATCTTTTAGCCGTCAGAGATCGGTAATTACAGAACGTATTGATCACTCAATCATTCATCTCGAGGGAATAGAGCACAAAAAATAAATATCAAAATCGAAATAGATCACGTTAATCGGTATTTATTATATAAATACCTGACGGCTTTTCTAATCTAAATTGTCTGTGGTTTCATTTTATTAAAAAGTTAGTTATTAATAGTATTTAGTGTAGTTTGAATAACAAAAAAACTTTCCTTTAAAAGCAAGCAAAATGAATTTACTTCTTATTATATCCAGAAAGGAGGAGATTAGCCGAAGGGATAAAGCAGTTAAGCTTATAATCCTGAGTTGAAGACAACTCGAATTCATCCCCACCTCAGGCAAAAAATTATCCAACATTCTCCTGAGGAAGAGAAACGGGAACCCACTTCGGTATTATTTCCATGAAAGTTACTCCTCAGAGTAACCACAACATGTCAGTTTTGTGTATAAAGAAGTTAAGCTTATAATCTTCATTTGAAGACAAAAGACTAGAGTTCAAATCTACCTCATGCAAAAAATTATCTAACTCTATTTGAGATGCCTTCTCCTGAGGAAGAAAACGGAAAAACCACCTCAGTATTATTCCCATGAAAGTTACTCCTTAGAGTAACCACAACGTCCCAGCTCTGACACTAATGAATGAAGAAAAAAAAAAATATCCAGAATCTAGCGTATATGATTGTGTATTCAGCATTTTAAGGCATGATTTTGGATTATATGCCGTATTATAAAAATAATTCTCATTTTTAGCAATCACAACTGTGAAAATAATGCACAAATTACGAGACACATACTGTATAATGAGTATATAATTTTTATCATAGAAAAAGAATATTTGTTTGATTATCGGAATGAATTTAATTTCCGAATCACCCTATAAGCCCAAGATCATTGTAGCCACCTGCCAACACACACACTCAGCATAATATTTCACTGCACAGGCAAATCCATAAAGTTTTCAGTGGATTCATTAATTATGTCTGCGAGCAGGAGAGCAAGAGAGCAAAGCAGGTCGGTGGGTCACGCGATCGTCCTAAGTGATATTTGGTCTGATCAAATCAAAAGGAATAAAAAAAAGTAGGGGTAATTTGATTACGCCAAGGGGGGCGGAGTCCCCGCTGGGGGACTTGGGGCCCCGGCAATTAAATACCCGAGTGATTTGTAAGACAACAAGAGCGTATATTAATCTAATCAATTTACATCCCAAGATTGTTCTTTAACAAGAAGAAAATCGTGGGGGGAAGATAAGAATTATGAATAAATTTAGATGCATCAACTTTGATATGGAAATGTTTTTTATTAACCAAGGCTAAAATACAATAATATAATTCTGATCTTTTGAGAATATTCAATTAGGGGACCTCAACACACGGCTAACAAATATTTTCATGATGACTTCGTCGCGTAAACGTAAACAGAGACGAAGAAAAAAAAAATATTTAAATTAAAAAAATCTGGTGTGACTGGTCGCAGAGTACACAACTTTCTCTTACCTTAGATATTGAAAAAGTTGTGTTCTGTGCTTGTCACACCAGATTTTTGTGCCGGGATAAAAAATAATTGATTGTTGAATTTTAACCAAAATTGTTAGAGCGCTCGTTGAGAAAAAAAACTGATAAAGTACATCAGTAAACTACTAGTACTCTTTGGCTCGTGTATATCCATCAAAATCTTGACATAAAATTTTTGATATGAATCCAATACTTTCTCTCTAAATATATTTACATATATAGAGGTAAGAGAAAGTAAAAAGCATACTTTATAAAGGTTCTCTTACTCTAATTATTTATTTCGAAAGTCTCTTTTAAATGATCCAGTATTTAAATTTAATCCCAAAACGTAATCCTAATAAGGAATAATTTTGTTTTATGATTTTCTACTAGCATTTAATTTTTTGTCATTCCTTTTCTTTTTTTGCCATTTACTTTTTTTCCTAAATGGCTAATCTCGCCATCTTTTATGCTAATAAACTCTCCAAAAAGGCAGAGAGTTTCATGAACGACGATTGTCTTGGGAAATTAGTAATAAGGTGAATTAAAAGCAGGAATGATTTGTCATCATCCATTTTAGGAGATAATCGTCATTACATGCAAATTTTTCGAAAGCCGTAATAAATGTCCCATTTAATGGTGATTTTAAACAAAACAAAACAAAAAAAAAAAATCGCCGACATATGAAGAATGGAAATCGTGCAAAAAATAAACAAAGAGGGCAACGTCATCTAGAGGTTAAATAAAATTTGATATATTTTACATCTTTATTTTTTTGTTAAGTACCTTTTCATCCCAGAGCCAACTTATCATCTTTATTAATAGCCAAAATGAAATTTGTTTAACAATCTCATTATTTTAATGAGAGAACAAAAAAAGTATTTCAAGATGATAATGAGGAAAGCCAAATATTGATTAGGATAAAATTTATAAAAATATTTCAATTATGAAAAACATATAACCAAGTATTTATTAATTTAAATAAGCGAAAAATGTAGGTACCGCCGGGAGTCGCACCACGGATCTGTCGATTTACGCTCAACATGCCCTACTACTGGACCACAGTACGCACTCGCTTATTTAAATTATGATAGATCGCTGATTTCAGTCTACTAGAGAAACGCCGCTCAAATCAAGCGTTCAGATTTCTCCGTTACTGAGGCGCGATCTAGATGGACGTTTTGAGAAATTAACTCAATTATGCAATTAATAAATAAAGAATTATATATATCATGTGTTGGTCCATGAGGTAATTATGAAAAACATATAACCAAGTATTTATTAATTTAAATAAGCGAAAAATGTAGGTACCGCCGGGATATATAATTCTTTATTTCAATTATTTTGCAAAAAAGCTATAAAAAACAAACAAACCTATCTTGAATCCTATATATTATTTTCAAATGTTGAAAATAAAAGAAAACAGAGCTTTGAGGACATTATTATTTTAAATTTTACATTTTGTCTTGAATTCTAATATATCAGCGGAAACTAACCGGACACAAAAAAATCTGGTGTGACAAGCATAGAACACAACTTTCGATTACCAAAGGTATGAGACCAGTCACACCAGATTTTTTTTAATGAAATTGTATATAGGAAAAGCATTGGTAATAGTTGTTTATAAAACGATTAATAAAAGTCCACTGCCTTAGGATAATAGTCTCTGTCAAAATCTATTGAATGAATGAAAAAATGTGGTCTTTTAAATTAAAAAACTAGAATTTTTTGTAGAACACTAATAGCATGATTTTTCTTTTTTTTTAGAATTCGATGATTCCTCATTCCCAATGAAATCAATATTAACCGTAAATCCGTTTTATAGCTAATCAGAGAAAGAAAACGTTTTTTTTTTCCTTTTTGGGAAGAAAATGAATTTCATGAGATGCCACTTCCAATCGAACCCAACCACCCACCCTCTTCCTTTTTTCAACAGTCAGCTACCTGACATCCACCCCTCAATAAAAAAAAGCTAAGATCGCTCTTTTTTTGCAAGAAATAGAAAATTATTTTTTCTTCTTTTTAAAGAAAAAAAAAAAGGTTCGATTTGGCGGGAATGAATCATGCTTAGAAAGAGGAGATGCCTCTCTTGGATATTTCAAGGCATTAGTTTTGTTTGACTTGGCGGCTGAAACGATGGCGGGCGGCGGCTTAAACCACCGAAAAGAAAAACCAAACAGAAAAAAAAAAAAAAAATGATGAAAAAACATAACAGAGTCAGACAGAGTGGTGATATAGGTCCGTTTTGGTGGTCGCGTGATTGTATATATGCACCATGATGATGATAAACCGTCAGTGTTGATAACCTTTGATGCAAACCTTCTGAGTGATGTCATCACGCTAATTCGCAATAACAAATTCAAGAAAAAAACTAAGGTCAAAGACTTTTTTTGACTTTCTTCATTCACTTTCTTAATACGAACAGATGAGATAATAAAATATATTTATTATTATTGTTAACAATATGTAACCAGAAAATATTTTTGGGACTTAAACGAATTTTTATATGCATGAACTAGAACAAGAGATTAGAACTCCGCCATGCATCTAAAAGATCCACTTGTTTAGTAATAAAATAACTTTCTGAGGATAATTTATCGCAATAATTTCAAAATTTTGTCCAACCGAGAATAAATCTGCCTTTAATTGCTTAACCAAGAGCATAAAGTGGCATCAGCTGCGAGTGTTTTTCTTATTTCTCTCGGGGTTATCTTGAGGTTGAGGGCTCGCCTCTCGCCCTTAACAACACAACGGGTTCCTTGTTGGGGGTGCCGCCCTCTCAGCCGGTTATCTATCTTCCTAGACCGGCTCTTTCATCACACACGCATACATATACAATTTAGGATATTCAGATTTTTTTTATGAGTCACACCATAAAAAGATTAGAACTCTCTTTTCCATATACAGTATGTTCCATAAAGCTGAAGTAGAATCCATATAGGCTTGTAAAAATATTTCTCAAGTGTCCGTCAACCGATCCAGTCTTGATAGAATTTTTGTAAATAATGGACATTGTGAAGATGTCAGGAAAAAAATATTGTTTCTTAAAATATTGGGAGATGTTATATATTTATAATCATATAAATAAAGCTTTATCTAATTTGTATTAATTTAATTAATATTTTACGACTAATTGGGACAAGAGATAGTCATGATATTCAAAAACCAATTTTGGAAAAGTAGCTAAGCATGATAAGTAGTCAACTCGGGTTCGAGTTCATCTTGTCGCAAATTATTCATCATTGCCGAAGTCACCTTTTGAGGTAGTTAAGTGGGAAATAATCTCACCCCTAGAAACAGACATTGAGGATGACTCCGACTTGTTTAACAGGGGACCTGACGAGAGATAAACTGGGAGCAATTTCTCAAGAAATCCAAATACCAATTTTAAAAAAAATCAAAAATACAAGATAATAATATTTCTAGATGGCAATGTGACACATATTTAATGTTGATGAAATTATATTTTCTCTACTACGAATGTGCTAAGCGACAACTAAATGTTAGATTTATTGGGCCATCTAGGATAAAGATAATCCGCCCGACGAAAAAGCGGAAGCCCTGGTACGAGTCCAGGGAAAATACCCAAAAAAAACACAAAATCATATCGCAAATAAATTTATTTTGAGATATTTAGTTAGTAAGATTATTTTTTTCTGTTCTTTGTGATCTGTCACTCTACTTTAAATTAATTAGTATCAAATGTAATTTAAAAAAAGTTTACCGCACAAGACGGGAAACTAACCACAGATCTTGAAGATTTTTAAGATTTAAAATATTCTTCACTTATAATAAAACAATTTGGCTGAAGTGATGATAAAGAAAAAAAAAACTTAAATGCAGTACGATCCAAAGTCCTGTCAATGTTTAACTCATCTAAGATGTTGACCCTCTTCAAACAAAGTAGAGATGCATAAAAAATTTCAAAGCTCGTGTCTGTCCTTAACTATCGCCCTTGGTCGAACGACTAGGGCTTTTATCAAAGTGATCCAATCGGTTCGAATGTTCACTGATAAGCCAGAGAGTTTTTAATGCCAACCAGCAAGAGCAAAATCTTGTAATATCCAGTTTTTTCTTTTTTTTATCAGAACATAATTTTTTATGATACTAACTGATAAACTTTGGATTTCCTTGGCCTAGCAACAACAACAACAACATCTATTAACGGTTGTTTTTTATGTTCCAAATAAAAAAAAATTATAATAAATTACAAATACAAGAGATAAATAATTTAGAAGCATAATCTTCTGAGTTAAAATTTTTTATTTGCAAATGGGGATCTGAAAATTATTATCTGTTTTCACTAGGACTAACCTAAAGTTCAAATTTGATTTTTCAAAAGGATTAGAATGCAATCCTAAGAACGATAAACAACTTTATTATTTTTTTAGAATTTATTTTCCCATTTAAACCCTCAAAATTCCAAATTTGATTTAGGCTTATATCTCTGAAAATGCAGGTTTATTAAATTACTATTGGGAAGTGAATGTATTAAAATTTGAAATCAAAGATTCCGGAAATTGAAGAAGATCTGTAAAGAAAAATTTTGAGAACTAAGGGTATCAGATGAGCAGAAGCGTTTAAAATTAATACAGTAGAGTCCCGACAATTCGTATCCTCACGGTATGAATTTTCAAGAACACCAATTATCGTTACATTGAAAAAAAAAAAAAAAATTTAAATAATAATGTTAAGACTGAATTGTAATTATTGGAATTCTACTGTAATAATATTTAGACTTGAATGAGTAATTCGACTAATGAATTGCAGATGAGATCCTGAAGTAAAAGATCTGGTGTGACAGGTTGTAGGCACACAACTTTCTCTTATCTTTAGTAATCGAAAGTTGTGTTCTGTGCTTGTCACACCAGATTATTTTGTGTCGACATGTATTTAGTTTCCAACAGTACGGTACATTCAAATTTCAAGATGTAAAATTTATAAATATGGAAAAATATTTATATTTTGTTACCATAATAACCATTTCTCCTATCTTTCCTACGAAGTACAAAAGTAAAGTGGTCTTCAGAAGATTTCAATGACAAAATGAGAATATACATTTTAAAGAGCATCTAAAAAAATAATTGATTTTTTGAATTGAAAAAAAAAAAAAAAAAAAACTGTAAAAATGCATCAGTAAAGTACTGGTACTTTTTGGCCGATTTCGTTCAAAAGTTTCGTGTCACCTCCCAGGGGGGAGTACCTAACTTAAATATAAAATTTCAAATTACTAACTATTTTCGTTCTTGAGATATTTTGTTCACACAGGCACAGACACACACACAGACAGACCATGTCGCGAAAACTACCTTTTTGGAATATATTAACATATATAGAGTTAAGAGAAAGTAAAAATTAAAAAAAAAATTTGTCTCAAATTTTTACATAGTCTTATTAAATTTCTCGATAAAGAAATTAAGACTAAACTTCTAGTAGAAAAGATATTCCAGTTTGTTTCTTTTGATTATATTCTTATTCAAATAACAATCGTTGTTGATATAAAACTTGGATCTAATTAATATTAATATAACGGAGAGGTTTTATTGTCTATTTTCTTACTCATAACTAAAATTAATTAAAATATGTTTCTCCAATTCAATAGGAATGCCAAGGGAGATGAGGGAGAGGAGAGAGAGAGAGAGACAACCTGTAAAAGGAACAGGATCTATTTTCTTCTTTATTTTTCTTTTTTGTTAACAAGTCTTATTGTCCTTTGTAAATTAACAAACACAGGCAGTCAGGCAAGCAGGCAGTTAGGTAAACGTCAGGCCAGGAAAAGGATTCGTTCGAGTCGAGACAGACAGACAGTCGACAAACATGACTGAATGGCAGATGCCAAGAGGTCCAGTGGAGTAGAGATTGTTGCTTACCCGCCTTCTTATCTTGGAACACCAAATGCATGGTTAGTATTAAAGAATTGTCGATAGCCGCAAGATTTTTAAAAAATTACCGAATTTAAAAATTCTGAAGGAAATAATTTTTACAATATTTTATTCAAAAACAATAAGTTTAGTGATTTGAATTTAGGTCTCACAATTTCAATATAAGTTTCACAAGAAATAATTTTTCATTTTTCTTTAAACAATTTTATCGTTTAATCCAGGGGGTTCCAAACTGTGCACCGCGGGGCCTCAGGGCGCCGCGACTATTCTATTGGAGCGCCGAGAAGATTTTTCGGATATTGCAAAAAAAATAATAATCTTTAATTTTTCGCTATTAGTCGAAAAATTTAAATCAGAAGTAAAAATGGCCTCGCAGGAAAAAAAATTACAAAGAATTTACAAACGCGTTTTGACTCTTCATCGTTCTCTGCCAAAAAAGTTAAAATCGGAAAAAAATTCACGCCAAATGAAGATTGCAGAACATATATTTTATTACTTTCTTTTAACTCAATATATGTTAATAAATAGAGAGAGAAAGTATTGGATTCATGTCAAAAATTCTATGTCGAGATTTTGATGGAAATGCACGTTTTGAGGTCCCCTGAATTCAAAAAAGTCGTTTTCGCAATATGGTCTGTACGCGTGTGCGTGTCTGTGAACAAAATATGTCAAGAACGAAGAGTTAAGAGGTTGAAATTTTATATTTAAGTTAGGAACCCCCCTGGGTCGTAACATAAAGCTTTTGACAAAATCGGCCAAAAAGTACTAGTACTTTAGTGATATACGTTTTCAGTTTTTTTTTTTTTTTTTTTTTTATCAAAATTTCAAATCAAATTCAGTTTCTATCACCCAGTCAGGCCCCCCTCCAAACAGTAGGATCGCAGCGTTAGAGATGGACTGAAGAATTAAATCAACTAATCAGGAGATGTTAAAGATTTATAACTAAGGTTGTTTTCCTAGGGGCCTGGCAAAGTTACCACAATCATTGCGGGTAAGCAATGCCAAGCGCGGCGAAACCTCGGGTTGGTGACCCTTAGGGATCATGATGTGGAACGCCTCCTGGTAGCAATCGATCCAATTATTTAATTAAGTATGTATATCCCTCAGTAGCCGAAAGGAAAAAAAAAATATAGAACTAAAGTTTTTCTATACGAAGTTTCCTCTTAATCTTTTTGCAGGTTAGAAATGCAAAATTAAATAGAAATAAAGATAAACTTTATTTTTCGTATATTATTAGAAACTTGTATTTAGAGTGATGTCCAACAGTGCAGAAATTTGCCTGATTTTGAACACAGAAGTTCCATCATGAGGTCTATGATCACTAGGGCTCGGATTTCGCCCTATTTGCCTTTTTTTAATTTATGGCTTAAAATTTAGGCCAATATGATATGTATACGTTTCATGAAATTCTGAATAAAATAAGAGGCATTTGTTAGTGCCTATAATGCCTATTTTGGCCGATTCTGGGTTTTAGTGCCTATTTCATCTATAAATGCCTTTTTTAGTGCCTATTTTAAGTTCAAATAGCCAATTTCAATTTTTACGAGCTATACATAGCCTAAATTTAAAATTTTTTTGAAATATCAAGAAAATATTTCAAGGGGGAAGGGGGTGAAGGGGGTAATTACCCCCCTCCCGAGATTTGAAAAAAAAATACTTTTTTTCAAAAAAAAATTTATTTTTAATGAAAAATTTTAAAAATTAGTACTTAAAAATTTGATTTGTATTTGTATTCTGGCAAACAAGTACAGAATTACCGAAATTAAGAAAAAATTGTGTGCTATGCGACCAGCCACACCAAATTACCAAAAATAAGACATCAATTTTTAAAATTTTTTTATATTATTTCTTAAATAATACCTTTTAAGTGCCTATTTTTACAATAAATGCCTTTTTAAGTGCCTATTTTAATAATTTTTAGTGCTTAGTTGCCTGCCTATTTTAAAGATTTTTAGTGCCTATAAATCCGAGCCCTAATAATCACAAAATATAAAACATGAGATAAAAACAAATTTTTTTATTCATTATTTTATCTACACAGAATTTTTCCATAATGAAATATGGAATGATTACATAAATACATTTTAATTCACAGTTTACTAGAGGAGAAAATTTCAAGTTTTTTTTCTTTTTTACTTCACAGTTAATAGATTTTCCAATATATATTTTAAACCAAATTAGTTATTTATTATTATTATTTTAGAAACGTTGCATAATTTTTATCTTATGGGTCTTTTGGATCAATGATAATATTTTTGTTATAAATTATTATTATATTAACGATGCCGTCCCTCTATTCATCATGTCAAATTCATGAAATTATTATGAAAATATATGGTATTAATAAATATTTCCAAAGGAATACCTTTTGACAAATCATAAAATTCTTCGAACGATCGATTCGAAATTGGATCTCTATTGAAATGGAAATCAAGGGTCCATTTTAAGTGGGGGGAGGGGGTTCATTGGGGGCCATTCATCGTGGACTTGGGCCTCGTGTTATGACACCCAAAGAGGTTCCTAAATAACGGTATCTGGACCCATCGTCCAAGTGGGCGGCGAAACGGGGCCCTCAACTAGTATATAAAATTATCAGGTGCTTCTGAGATTTTTTTTTAAGGAAGAAAGAAAAAACAGCTGCTCTTAAGATTCCTACGTCATCATTTCAACATCCATAAAGACACACTTGTTAAATAGAGAGGAATTTTCTTTAAATTGATCATTATTTTTTGATAAAGGATAAATCGAGTTAAGTAATCATCAAATGATGACTTTATGAAAAATGAGCATAAAAATTTTAATGAAATATGAGAAGCACACAAACTGTTTATAGTTTTGTGCCATCTTCAAAGAAATAGGAAGAAGCAAAAGGCTTATGTCATTTTTTTATTAACCCCGTATGTCTTTTTACTTTCTCATACCTCTATATATGTTATTATACAAGGAAAGAAAGTATTGGATTCATGTCAAAAATTCGATGTTGAGATTTTGATGGATATACACGTTTTTGAGGTCCCCTGAATCCAAAAAAAGTGCTTTGCGCCACATGGTCTGTCTGTGTCTGTGTGTCTGTAAACAAAATATCTCAAGAACGAAAAGAGCTAGAATGTTGAAATTTTATATTTAAGTTAGGCACCCCCATGGGACGTGACACGAATTTGAACAAAATCAGCCAAAGAGCACTAGTACTCTACTGATGTACTTTTTCAGTTTTTTTTTTCGATTTTCTCAAAATTCGCTCCAACGATTTTGAATAAAATTCAAAAATCATTATTTTTTAGATGTTCTTTAAAATATATATTCTCATTTTGCCATTGAAATCTTTTGAAGACCACTTTACTCTTGTACTTTATAAAAAAAATATGAGAAATGGTTGCAAGTAACAAAATATAAATATTCTCTAATGTTTATAAATTTTACATCTTGAATTCAAATGTATTGTACTGTCGGAAACTAAATATATCGACACAAAAAAAATCTGGTGTGACAACAGAACACTACTTTCGATTACCGAAGATAAGACCATCAGATGTTGACCATCACACCAGATTTTTTCTTATAAATCAAATGTACCGGACACACATTGATCCCCTCCGGACCCACAGTTTGGGATATAAATTAATAGTAATTTGTTTACTTAGCCGTCTGGCAATTCCTTGTGATAGTCATAAATATGCTTTGACGCACTTAAGACCTTACGAAATTCTCTTTTTTTTCAGGTATATACTGACGACATAAACTATTTACCAATTTAATAAACCGGCTCCGTCATCATCATCTCGTGTACTTTGTAATTGAAATGCTCTTCTCGCAATGTCTGGCACGCGATAGCACTTAGATAAGTGTTAATTTTTTTTTAACTGAGTCTCTGTTTGGTTTTCCCACAGATTCGGGCAGCAAAGTGTGTTGTTCTATCTCAAGACGCGCAAACACTAACTCGGATACCGTGCAAACACACACACACATGGGCACATAAGCCATACAAAGTTTGTACAGATAGAGGCATATAAATAGACATTCCTATATATACAGGTGGGTCCATCCTTGGTTGGTCTGGACACGCGTCTCCGCGTGCAGCCTGAGAAGAGGCGAGGAAAAAATATGTTTACTAAGAGAAGAAGAGAAGAAGAAGAATATCTCTCTTTATTAATTACAAGGGCTGATAAAAAGGTTTTTATTGAGGAAGTATTGCCTTCAAATTTTTTAAGTTAAGTAAAGTGCATAGTCTGAGTTTTTATTTTTTGTGTTAATAGCCTATGCAAACTTAAATAATAATGGAATTAAAAAGACGATGAGATGAGTGACTCAAAAGGAATTAAAATTAAATATAAAAAATCGAATTCAATTTCGCACAGAAAGAAAATGTAATGCAAAGTATAAAAAAAAAATAAGATTATTACGGATTGAATATTTCCCATCAATTTAAAATCTGATGATGTTAAATTAAATTTAAAAAAGTGTGCAATTTTATTTAATCCTGATGCAACAAAAATTTCATCCTGTTTTCAGTCTGAAAAATTCAAAAAAGTTCTATTAAAAAAAAAGCAAAAAGGTATAATAAAAAATTTCCTTAGGAGTGGATATTGGTTAAAGTCTGGTTCATGCATAAACAAACGACTACGTGATTATTCCATAAACAAATAGTATATTCCTAAACCACCCCGGGGTGTTAGCATTTCCTACTGTATCTTTAAAGTAACTAAATAAAATATTTTAGAAGTAACTTTAAAAGTGATGCCGTCCGTATATTTAAATATCTTTAGAAAACATCAAAATGTCGCTGAATTTTTGGTAAGTACCATTATGTATGGATAAAAGCAAAAGATGAATTTTGGTTTTCAAATGAATTTAAATAAACTTTTGAAGTTTTTCTATAATACCATATTTTAATTGAAATAAATTAAGCCTACTCACCATTAATGAGAAGAACCAATCATCAGTAGAAATGTCAAAAGGATTTCAGAGGCAATCTGAAGTCAAACAGAAAAAAAAAATTAATTAAAAAGTAGCCTCAGAACACATTTTAAATTATATAAATAAATAATTAAATAAAAAACTAAGCAGTTTGAAAATTATTTTTACTGGTAGGCAAATATAAAAACTTCTAGGCACAGGCGCAACCAGGGGGGGGTTTAGGGTTTTAACCCCCCCCCCCCCAGGAGATAAAAAAAAATCAAAATATATATATTACAAATAGAAAAGAAAAAGTATAATCATTTCGGTTCCGCAAAAGAGGAAATATTCCGCGGGCGGCGCATGGAAAAAAATTTGGTTCCGCGGGCGGCACATGGGGAAAAATTTGGTTCCACGGGGCGGCAAAAATTTAGCGTCTCTAAAAAAAAAAGGTAAAATATTTTTACGGACTGGAAAAAATTTCCCCGCAAGGCAAAAAAACTTCGGTTCTGCGAAAAAAAAAAATTTTCACAGAAAAATATTTGAGATCAGCCCCCCCCCCCAGGAGCAAATCCTGGTTGCGCCACTGCTTCTAGGTGATAAAATAAAAAAGATGGGCCACATTAGGAAAAAAAAGGATAATTGATTAGTGTAAAATAGACAAAATTTAGGGGTTTAAATAAACTGTAAATTAGCCCTTTATCATGACATCATAAATTAGCATAAAATTAAATTTAAAAAATTTTAACTTAGGGCTGGTCGTCCACTAGAAGCGTATACACGCGACAACGTATTCAATTTATGGGACGAAATAAGATTATTTTAAAATTTTGAAAATTTAGCGAAAATAAATAAATTTCGACATTTTGGGTTTTATATTTAAATTTAATTATTTATTAAAATTATATGGATTTGTTTTAAATTCACTTAGAAATGTATAAGATATTTTATATCAAATGCAGCGCAAAGTGCGTGCAGTGTACGATCCTTGTCGCTTATTGCCGCTCTTATAGCGGACGCGCGTTTAGGCTTCCAGTGGACGACCAGCATAAGTTATGCCAATAAATTAAATTTAAAATATTAATTAAATTAATGGTAATATATATAACGAATTATTAAATACCTAATTTCAATTTATTCATTGATTTTTTTATTGATTTAAGTAGAATTGTGCGTGGAATATAAAGAAGGTGTGTTTCGAATACCTCAATTGAAATGAAAACCGAAAGTGTTTATTAGCATCCAGAACGTAGACCACACCATAGATACATAGGCTCATTTAAATAACTAATTTCCTTTAGGGCGCATAAATCCCGAGGGGAAATATCACCATAAAATTACAAGCCGATCGCTTTTAATTCATGGCCAGACCAAAAAGAAAAAGAAAGAAAGAGAGAGAGAGAAGTGACCTATGACCCCGACCCCCCGTCAAGACTGATTTAAAGCCCCGAGGTCTAATGAGGGGATGAAAATTTAATTAGGGTGGGGTTACAGCACATCCCCATTGACGTTTGTTATGGTAAATAGCTTCGGCCAGATCGGAATCTCATTTCCGGTCACGGCTCGGCAACCTTGACTTCCGTTTGACAAAAATAAAAAAAAAATAAAACAAACAAACAAATCACATGATTGATCAGTGAATGAATTTCCTCATTCGAATATAGGAATGTATACAATTAGAAAGGCCTTTGATTTGGATATGATGATGTGAGAATCATCAGATAGCCTACTGGCAGTGAAAAAATATGAACTCTAATAGTGTCTAATGTTTGTCTTCTAATAGAAATTATGTAAATTAAAATTTTAATATAAACTAATTAACAATATTGAAAAATATAATTTAACAATTGCACATACTTTCCTTCAAATCTTTATAAACCTATACAGTCGAATCTCGATAATTTGAAATCCAAGGCCCTCGGGGCTTGGTGTAGAGGTTAGCGTGCTAATATACCAAACGTCGCGGGTTGGGCGATCCGATGATTTTATTTAAGCCATTTGGTATCCAAATGGCTTAAATAAGAATGCCTGGACCCCATAAATGTAAATCAAAAACGGTTATCGTAAATTGTCTTATATGGCTTGAGTTGCCGAAAAGACAGTGTGAATGTGTGTGTGAGTGTGAGTGTATATGAGAAAAAGTGTGAATGTTTAAAAAAAAAAAAAATCCAAGGGACCTCGAGGAAAATTCGAATTATCTAGTTTTTGAATTATCAAGAGGAAAAAAAAAATTCAAATAATTTTGAGTTTTTAATATATGATGACGCTTTCGCTTTGAGGAGATCACCTCCAAAAGGTAAGTTTTGAGCTCTACATCAGCGTTTTCCAAACTGTGAGGCGTGGACTAGTCTAAGGGAAGGCGATATTAGCCACAGCGAGAAATTTTCAAAAAAATGTTTGCTAAAGTCTTCTAAATAAAATACTAGTAATAAATAATATACCTAATAGATTGTATTAATACATTTTTTGCAATAAAAATTTTTGAGTTGGTATTATTTTATAAAATGGGGGGGGGGGGGGGGAGGCGTTATAAGATTAAATATTTTTAAGGGAGGTGTGGTAACATAAAGCTTGAAAACCACTGCTCTACATTGTCGGAGCCAATTGATTAACGAATCCCCGAGAATAGGAAATTCACCACCGTCTCTGGCCCATTTGCGATTCCCATACAAATGACTTTGTACAATTTCTTTTTTTTTTCTTCAGAATTGTAGACAGTGTTGATGGTGGAATATTGAAAGTTTTGGTGAAATATTTTTGACATTATTTCAGGCAAAAACGAATTAATTTTTGTGTAGAGTCCCATCCAGGGAATCCCCAAAAAGCCCCTAAGAGAGAGAAAAATAGTCTCTAGCGTTTATTGACCCTCTTATGTTTGCATTTATTTTAAATATTAAATTCTCGAGTTCTTTAATAATACAGTATCAGAGACAAACCGTGGTTGCGCCAGTAATACCATCTAATATGAAGAGTATCTCAAATTATTTGTTGTTGTTTGGGTAAAATTCCTAAAATAAATTAATAACAGATAAAAGGACAAATTTAATTATTTTTAAACTAATCTTCTCTTCCTAAATCTCTTATCTTGAATAGAAATTTTCAAAACATATTTTCAACGGATCGAATTGCGATATGACATATGGTCATACTAAATTTTTTTTCGAATGAATATTAAAAACATATTTCATCATTAAATAATGTATTAATGTGAACAACAACGTCATCATTGACTTTAAGACAACCAAATAATAGAACGTCACTATTAAAATTTATAAAGAATCGCCATTATGATAGAAATTGAGATAAAACCGCCATCTTGTAGGGAAAAAGAAGATCTACCTCTTTATTTAAATCACAAAATTATTACTCTGTACACTTTTTTTTTGAATAAAATAAGAAAAAAAGTCATTGTCATTGGATTTGTTGACAAGTGTGCAAATGAAATGCCCCTTTTCTCAGATTTAGGTTAATGGCGCTTGGTTCCTTCGCGCATAACATCGTCCAAAAAAATGTCTTCAACTACAGGGATGGCGAACCTTTTTGAGACGTGGGTCAAATTTTGTTCATATTTTATTTTTTAGCACGTGGGTCACTAATGCCCATTTGTTTAAGTTTAAAAAATTTTAACTGAGTATTTTTAAAACTAAACAACTTTAAAATTCGATTTAAAAATTTTTAGTGTGCCTTTTTCCTCCTTCACGTGCAACTTTTTTGGGTGAGTTTATGTGAATAGCAATCGTGGGTCATTGTCTGACCCGCGGGTCATAGGTTCACCATCACTGGTCTAGGAGATACTCAGAGGGTTTTCATTTCTATTCCCAAAAAGAGACAAGATAATTTGATATTTTTTTGCCTCCATGAATTAGATTTAGACCTGGTTTGTCTTAACAGAATTATAAATTTCACTGTCTAATCGCCTTCCACTCCAACCAAGAGAAGTAGGAATAGTGCTGGTTGCCTTGGTATTTGTTATCATGGTCGCGTGCGTGATTGTCTGCATGTCTGCTGTCTGCCACTTGGATCATGCCATTTGCCATTTGAACTCGGGGTCGTTGGACAAAGGTCTCTTCTTTTTCTTCTTTTTTTATAACTTATAATAATAATAATAATAATAATCACCATACTTCTCATGTTCAACTTAATGTTTTCATTTATGCGAATTATCAAAAATTCTACAAAGTTCATATCATTAAAAAATATATAGCTGAGTGGAGAGAAATACACAACACAGGGTCACAAGATGTCATTCACAATTACTCAATTTCCACATAAAAAATATGATCCGGTCATTGAGGGTGATATTATTAAAATTATTTTATTTTTTTCATTCATTAGTTATCTACGACTTTTAACTATAAATTTATATTATATTAATAGAGTTGATAAACTAAGTATATCACTTATCAATCCAGTCAATATCTGACGTAGAACGTAACCATGAAATACTCCAGCTTTGGCATTTTTTCTAATCTATTTTGTGACGTTTTGTTCGAAATCTCATTTAATTTCTTATGTCGACCCGGAATAAGGAGAGAAAAAATTAATCATTAATAATTTTTCATAGGTTTCAAACTCCTTCAAATTCGATGATGTTGAAATGTCAGTCAACTTCTGCAATCATTTGATCATGTTAGGAAGCCTATCTAATAGGGGGAACAGGGAAAAATAAGCCAAATTTTTGGTATACATCTTTGGTTTTAGAAATGTAAAAAAAATATAAAGATGATGATTTAAGAATGATGCAATACGACAAAAAGTTAAGCAAAGCTGAGTAAGACTAATTTCGAATGGATGAACAAAAATTATCAAAGAAAATAATTATAATATGATTAAAATGATCAATATGACCTCAGTTGAGCAATGATAAGTTTTATTTTTTAATATTAATAATTAATTAAGTACTAGTACTTTTTGGCCGATTTTATTCAAAAGCTTCGTGTCCCGTCCCAGGAGGTTACCTAATTAGGCAACCTCTTGGGAAGGTTAACTTAAATATAGAATTTAAACCTCCTAGGCTCTTTTCGTTCTTGAGATATTTTGTTCACAGACAAACACACACACCATTTTGGGAAAACCACTTTTTACTTTCCCTTACCTTATATAGGAAATATATAGAGAGAAAGTATTGGATTCATCTCAAAAATTCGATGTCGAGATTTTGATGGATATACATGTTTTAAGATCCCCTTAATTCAAAAAAGTGGTTTTCCCAACATGGTCTGTCTGTGAACAAAATATCTCAAGAAAGAAAAGACTAGCACAGTGCACAACTTTCGATTACCGAAGATAAGAGAAAGTTGTGCGACAGACACACCACATTTTTTGGAATCAGGGAACCTTAAAACGTGTTTATCCATCAAAATCTCGACATCGAATTTTTGACATGAATCCCATATTTTCTCTCTATAAATATTAGATATAAGCATACATAGGTAAGAGAAATTAAAAGTAAATATACATTTGTAATTTGTTATGCAAGTCAAGTTACAATTACTATAAAGTATACTTATTACAACTACTAATCAGCAAGAGATAGATATTTAGATAACCATTTCGGTATTATGAAAATTGAAATTAATGAAAAATTAAGGCGGCAGGTAGAATCAGTTGTGTGATGTCTAGTCAATAGTAGATTGGATCAGTTGGATGTTGCAAGAGAGGCAAAAACAAAGGCAAAGGCTATCGCAATCGGTGGGGGTCCACACGCGGTCGGCAGTCGGAGGTCGAGTGCCCCCCTAGACCTCCCGATAACCTCCCTCCCGGAGAGAGGAAACTTTCCGACCGATTGCATCTTGATATATTTATTTGTCTCTTTAGAACTTCACATCCATTTGATATAGGTCATTTACAATCACTATAGTATGACTATGATTTATCATCGGAATTACTGGGACGATGTTGCTCTCTGTTAATAAACAGACCTTGAGCTTCTTTTTTATTTTTTTCTGCATTAAAGAATACTTTTTTTTAATCATGGCTCATCTTGGTCTTGCCTTGGATCTCGGGAATTTATTTCCAAAATATTTAATTGCTTTTTTTGTTGAATCCATTAAGTAATCTTTTGATCCGTTTACTGGCTTAAATCCGATTTCTAATGCGCAAAAAATTTAGGAGAGAAACCGAGCAGAAGTAGCCAAAGGTTTCGGGTACAAATTGTTGTCGCATCATCTCACATTGAACTAATGTCAAAAAGACACAATTCATGCATATTAAGAAACAATAATTAACTCTTGGATTATTCATTTTAATGAATCCAATTTATCGGACAATAAATTTAACTCGAATTATAAAATTCATTAAGCATCCGGAGGATATTAGGTTGATTCAACCTTGCATCCTTCTTAAATATAATTACTGCCATCTTCTCCGATCTATGATACACTTGTAACTATTAGTCGATCAAAATTAGATCTTAAGAAGAAACCACCTCATTTTTTGAGATGAATTTTTTTATTATGTGTTTTTATAAAAAAAAAAAAAAATATTCCAAATTACTATGCTGGTTTCTTTTTTCTTCTCTAAATTTCAAGATCAAATATTTAATATCAGGTCAAGAATTTTGTGGTCTTGAGATACAAGTTCCACATCCTCTCTTCTCTCTCGAATTTCAACCACTCTTTCTATCTCTCTCTCTCCTACCATGAAATCTAATCATTTTAAGAAATTTGATATACTTAAGCAAATAACTAGTGTATTTTATTAAAAAGAAATTTCAGATCCAGATAAAGTTTCATATTTTTAATATTTATTTTTTTTTATGAAGTATTTTTCGATATCTGAAGACATTTAAACTTCGGCCTTATGTATCCAAATTAACGTGGTAAATATAAATTTATTTATTTACATAGGGCAGTTGCCCCTCTTAGTGTACTCAATAATTTGACATAAAAAATCAATAAAAGCTACATCTACCGATCATTCGACCCGCGATAGCATCGGTAAGTATTTGTGTGGGTATATTTCCGACCACCCGAGACAATAGACAAAGAAACTAAATATGTCAACACAAAAAATCTGGTGTGTCAAGCACAGAACACAACTTTCGATTACCGAATGTAAGAGAAAGTTTTGTGCTGTGTGATCAATCACACCAGATTTTTTTCGTCTCTATCACGAGAACCTCAGCTTGTTAGATCACAAATTATTTAAATAAAAACTCTAATTTCGTGTATAATTAAATAAGTTAATTAATATAAATGGTCAATGTAAAAAATTATTTGGCAGGCGAAAAAAAGAAAAATAGATAAAAATAATAATTTAGATTTATAAAAAAGGACAAACATTCCGTGTGTTTGATTAGAAAACAACACGAACATGAATATGAAATAATTATTTTTATTACGAGCAGATTTTTGCCTTAAGGATGTAAAATTTAAAAGAAAAAAATAACACGCCCCAAAGTGCGAAATTACGACCATTAATTGGTGTTCTTAGGAATTAATAAGACGGCCAGGCCACGTGCCGAATATGTTACAAATTAATAATAAAAAAAAAAAAATTGGGTTTAAATCAAAACTGGGAGCGATTAATGTTAATAAATTAACTTCAGAGCCTCTTATTTGAATTTTTTTTGTTTAATGATTCAGCTTCACACAAACACCTGTTTGAAAATAAAAACTTGCCGAAAGATTTTAACAACGACGAATGCTTAAAAAAAGCGATATGACGCGAGGCTTTAAATATAAATATGAACCAGTTTTAGATTCAATCTGATAAACTGGACCGAATACAAGTATTTAATTTTATTTCTTATTACTATTAATTATAGTTAATAATTACTTAATCGGCATACAAAATAGGATAAATACTTGAATAATTGTTTGTTTGGAGTAAAAATAGAAGTGTTTTTTTTGTTTCATTGAAATGACACGAGACTTTCTAACACCCAATATTGAATTAAATTGGTTGCTAATCTCAAGAAGGTTTAAAGATAGAAATTTTTTATACTTCTAAATTTTAGCAAAGTATGTACAATTATCATCATACTATACGATACATCATCATACTAGCGACGGACTTCTTATTCCTGTGTGTATGTGCCTACCAAGGCGCTGATTGGCTAGAGTTATAGGAAGTGGAGCGGGAGATGGAAATTTAAAATTTAAGCCAGAGAGAGAATTTGAAACCTTAAAATTTTGCCTTTGGCAATTGCAAAATTTCAAGACAGTGAGCACCGAAGGCAAGCAAGGGGGTGTAGCCAATGATGATGTACTGAAATACCATGGAGTGTCGAAATTTGTTATGCTAAAAGCTAGGCAACCAAACGACCAATTCCCTAATGTCCCTATTAAAAATTATGAAGCTCTCTAAAGAGAATTAACAATTGCTTGGACAGCTCAAGAGCATACATTAGAAAATAAGTTGGTTTGTCTATTAATTTCGATTTTAAGATAATATCGTATTTTAATAGGTTTATTAAAGAAAAAGAAAGTGAAAACTGAAGTAGCAAAAATTAATAATTCAGAATCGAATGTTAATTGCATCAATTTCATTTTTCATTGCCAAAAGATAGCGATTCCTGTGAATTTTATGAAGCTATAAATCTTCAAAGTAATTAAGTTGATGGATTTATACCGTCCAACAATATCAATATTATCTTGAAAATGGAGAAGTTATTAGTTGTAATTAGTACTAATATGGAAATACAGCAAGATTAAAAGAGTGAGATTAAATATAAAAAAGAAAACCATCAGTGACAAAAAGAACGAAAAGAATGAAGAAGAAAAGATGAACACAAAAGGTCCCTCCCATGTTTGGACGTTTAATTTCAATTATCCATTGTTTTCCGAAAGGTCGGCTCTTCTTGGTATCATCCAACTCGAGTGACCCAGCAGGATCAGATAAGAGGATTTCTTCCCACAGGCGCAATTGATGCACTTGGAAGATAAACTCACGACAAGTTTTCTCCTCCTTTCTTATCGCTTATCTCTTGGCATTCTGCGTGGCAAACCTCCCAAAGAGTTTAAATTTAAACAATTTTTTTTATATATCTATAATAAATTGATGTAAATTTAATCATCGTGCGAAAAAAATTGGGGTTTTTTTTTAAGGAAGCCTGCCTACTTTGTTGAAGAAATTTTGTTTAGAAGGAAAAAGATGCAATGTTTTCATTTCCCATATAAATGAGTTTTAGCGTATTTCTCAACCAAAAGTTTTTTATTTATTTATTAATACTGTAATTATTTATACATAGGTAATCATACAATAGTTTTATTTAACAATATCATATATGTACCAGGGGGTACCAGACTTGAATATCAAATTTCACCCTCCTAACTCTTTTCGTTCTTGAGATATTTTGTTCACAGACAGACAAACAGACCATTTTGCAGTCCCACTTTTTTGGGTCCATGAGAAACGTATATTCTATTTCTATCAGAATCTTGACATCGAATTTTTTACATGAATCCTTTCTCTCTACCCTGCTGCTGGCCTACCCTGCATTGCATATATAGAAAGTAAAAATTATTTCAATTGAATTGGCCACAAATCATTTTAAATAAATAGGGATGGGATCTAAATGGCCTTACTACAGTGGCGGATCCAGAGGAGTTTCTCGGGGGAATAATCTGGTGTGACTGATCGCACAGCACACAATTTTTTCTTATTATCGGTAATTTAAAGGTGCATTCTGAAGTTATTTACCAGAATATATATAAGTCAAATTTTTAGGGGGAGGGGTAATTATCCCCTTTACCCCTCCCCCTTTGTATCAGCCCTTGCCTTACTAGTTAATTAATTAACCATCATTGATTTTGTTTTTATTTTACTTTCTTTTACCTATAGGCCTATATGTTAATATATGGAGAGAAAGTATTCATGTCAAAAATTCGATGTCGAGATTTTGGGTGGGTGTGTTTTCAATTTAAAGCATGAAGGAATTGAGCTAGGAGGTTGAAATTTTATATTTAAGTAAGGCACCCCTCTGGGACGTGACACGAAGATTTTGAAATTTGCCAAAGAGTACTAATACTTTACTGATGCACTTTTTCAGTATTTTTTGATTTTCTCAAAATTCACTCCAACGATTTTGATTAAAATTCAAAAATTAATTATTTTTTAGATATTCTTTAAAATGTATATTCTTATTTTGCCATTGAAATATTCTTAAGACGACTTTATTCTTGTACTTACTTGTTAATAGGAAAGTTAGGAGATTGCTATGGTAACAAAATATAAATATTTACCAATGTTTATAAATTTTACATGTTGAAATTCGAATGTACCGTACTGTCAGAAACTAATAGGTCGACACAAAAAGCCTAAAAAGGGGAATTAAAAAAATAATAATAATAATTTCAGAAAATAGCTAATTTTTCAAATCCTAGATTACGACCTCCCTTAAAAAAAATCTGGTGTGACTGTCGCACAGCACACAACTTTCTCTTACCTTCGGTATTCGAAAGTAGTGTTCTGTGCTTGTCACACCAGATTTTTTGTGTCGACATATATTTAGTTTCCGCCAATATATTAGAATTTAAGATGTCAAATTTATAAACATGGGAAAATATTTATATTTTGTTACCATGGCAACCATTTCTCCTATCTTCTCTATGAAGCACAAGAGTAAAGTGTGCTTCAAACAATTTTGAGGGCAAAACGGGAATATACATTTGAAAGAGCATTTAAAAAACAATTGATTTTTGAATTTTAATCAAAATCGTTAGAGCGAATTTTGAGAAAATCGAAAAAAACTGAAAAAGTACATCAGTAAAGTACTAGTATTCTTTGGCCGATTTTGATTAAAAGTTTATTTTGTCGGTCCCGGGGGATGTTTAACTTATTTATAAAATTTCAGCCACCTAGCTCAATTCCTTCATGCTTAAAATTGAACACACACAGACACACAGACAGACAGACAGACAGACCATGTCGCGAAAACCACTTTTTTGGATTCAGGGGGCCTCAAAACGTGAAGATCCATCAAAATCTCGACATCGAATTTTTGACATGAATCCAATACTTTCTCTCTATATATATATTACATATATACATAGGTAAGAGAAAGTAAAAAGTAAGATATTTGATATTTAGTTTTCAAAAAGAAATTTGTGGAATAAAAATTTTTTTAATAATAAAATTGAATGCAAATTCCTGCTGTCGTGCTGATGATGTTCATCCTGCGATCCTTGGTGGTCTAAAGAATTTTTTATTCCAAGTCATCGCGTCGATGCACATCACACACAAAAAGTGCCGTCAAAGCGATATAGTTATTACCTTTTGATTAAAGGGGGTTTTTAACTTTGGTATTTATAAAAATCTGGTGTGACTCGCGCACAGCACACAACTTTCTCTTATCCTTCAGTAAGTTGTGCATCATGCTGTTCACACCAGATTTTTTGTGTTGAGATATATTTACCAGGTAGATGCCCTTAGCCCCAAAGTTCCAAACTTGACCATAGATGGCGCTAAGCTACGAATGTTTTCACATTAGTAAAGAGTACTTCAAACAATTTTCACGAAAAATTTCACTGATGACTTTTTAAAGAGCATCAAAAAAAAATAGCTGATTAATGAATTTTAATCAAAATCCTTGGAGCGAATTTTGAAAAAATCGAGAAAAAAATCTGGTGTGACTGGCGCACAGCACACAACTTTCTCTTACCTTGGGTAATCGAAAGTTGTGTACTGTGCTTGTCACACCAGATTTTTTGTGTCGACATGTATTTAGTTTCCGACAGTAGGGTACAATTGAATTCAAGATGTAAAATTTATAAGTATGGGAAAATATTTATATTTTGTTGCCATGGCAACCATTTCTCCTATCTTTTCTATGGAGTACAAGAGTAAAGTGGTCTTCAGAAGATTTCAATCACAAAATGAGAATATACATTTTATAGAGAATCTAAAAAATAATTGATTTTTGAATTTTAAAAAAAATCGTTGGAGCAAATTTTGAGAAAATCGAAAAAAAACTGAAAAAGTGAATCAGTAAAGTGCTAGTACTCTTTGGTCGATTTTGTTCAAAAGCTTCGTGTCACGTCCCATGGGGGTGCCTAACTTAAATATAAAATTTCAACTTCCTAGCTCTTTTCGTTCTTGAGATATTTTGTTCACAGACACACACACAGACAGACACACACACACACACAGACAGACCATGTCGCGAAAACCACTTTTTTGGATTCAGGGGACCTCAGAACGTGAAGATCCATCAAAATCTCGACATCGAATTTTTGACATGAATCCAATACTTTCTCTCTATATATATATATATTACATATATACATAGGTAAGAGAAAGTAAAAAATGAACAAGTACATCAGCAAAGTACTAGAACTTTTTGGCCGATTTTGTTCAAAAGCCTTTTTTCCCCCTTTGTGGGGGGGTGCCTAACTCAAATATAAAATTTCAACCTCCTAGATCTTTTCGATCCTGAGATATTTGCTCACAGAAAGACAGACAGACAGACAGACCAATTTGCGGGACCCACTTTTTTGGATGCATAGGCTACATACATATATTTTCCCATTTCATTTATATAAATATATACTGTATAGATCAGTAACTAAATATATTTGACATAAAAATCGTGTGTGACTTCTCATCGCACAACTTTGAAGAATGAGTTAAAATAGAGTTGAGGGCTGTCTTTTCATACCAGATCCTTTCATTAAATGCAATTTCAATATTTATTTTTAAGAGTTGCTCAATTTAAACATTAAATCACTTTTAACATTAATCTACTTAAGCATAAAATTTTATTTTCAAAAAAAATTATCTTCATAATTTTATTGATCTCCATTTTAATTTTAAATTAAATGTATAAAAAGCAACCTTCATATTTAATTATTCATTTATCTCAGTTCATATTAAAGAAAGATAAAGAATAAATAAGTTTTTACAATAAAATCTGGTGTGACTGGCGCACAGCACAAACTTTCTCTTACCTTCGGTAATCGAAAGTTGTGCACTGTGCTTGTCACACCAGACTTTTTGTGTCGACATGTATTTAGTTTCCTACAGTAGGGTACAATTGAATTCAAGATGTAAAATTTATAAGTATGGGAAAATATTTATATTTTGATACCATGGCAACCATTTCTCCTATCTTTTCTATGGAGTACAAGAGTAAAGTGGTCTTCAGAAGATTTCAATCACAAAATGAGAATATACATTTTATAGAGAATCTAAAAAATAATTGATTTTTGAATTTTAAAAAATCGTTGGAGCAAATTTTGAGAAAATCGAAAAAACTGAAAAAGTGAATCAGTAAAGTACTAGTACTTTTTGGTCGATTTTGTTCAAAAGCTTCGTGTCACGTCCCATGGGGGTGCCTAACTTAAATATAAAATTTCAACCTCCTAGCTCTTTTCGTTCTTGAGATATTTTGTTCACAGACACACACACACACAGACACACAGACAGACAGACCATGTCGCGAAAACCACTTTTTTGGATTCAGGGGACCTCAAACGTGAAGATCCATCAAAATCTCGACATCGAATTTTTGACATGAATCCAATACTTTCTCTCTATATATATATTACATATATACATAGGTAAGAGAAAGTAAAAATTAATTTCCATCCTCGTTGCATTTTTATGACTTCCCGTCGTCAAGTTTTTCTCTCTCCCGTTCTCTTTCGCTTTTATCATCTAACAAAGTCAAATATCAATCAATCGATTTTTTCCTCGTCTTTCGAAGAATACATTTTTTTACATCTTGACTTGAGATAGAATTATTATTATATTTGTGAATATTAAATAATAAAAGTTGTTTAAAGGGGATTTCCTTTTAGAGTTTGCTCTCAAACCTGAAGTGTGAGAAAAAAACATTGAAAAGTCTCTCTTCTTATCTAATCATTCCTTCTGTTTGCAAAACAAATCTAACTACTTAAATGAAATCCCTTTCGAAATAGGGCGTATATTATCCAGAGCAAAATTTACATAATCTCTATGTAATATATTAAAATAATTCCCAAGTGTCCGTTCTTTTGTCATTCTCCACTTTGTGTTTATGGGGCAGTGAAATGCCCAGATTTATTTTTCTGAAAATATTTATTTAAAAAATCCCAAAAATTAACTTAGGCCTTTGCCTCGTATAGAATCAGGTAGAGGAGATCAGGGTAAAACGACACACTTGGGTAAAATGACATACTTGATGGTTTCTGGACACTAGGAAAATTTGTAGCCAAAAAATGGGTAATTTCATGTTCAGCTGTAACCTCCAGTGAGCTGAGCTTGTTGTCTGTCTCAGTGTCGCAAAGTGGCGACCACAATGGTTATTAAAATGTCAGATCTAGTGATAATCCTATCTCGAGTTTATTCTTTCGCTGATATTAGCGCTCTCTTCTTCTTTCAAGCCAAGGATTATCTTTATAATATTATTACTATCGAATTCCTTGTACTTTTAGGTGGATATTGTGTTAACCAGTGAACTTTGAATTTAATGTACAATGATATAAATTTTGTTTTTTATAACTGCGCATTTCAGAAAAAACGACACACCAAAGCCCTAGGGTAAAATGACACACTATGTAGTTTTACCCTTAGATATGTCAGTGAAACTCAAGGAAAAGCAGGGCATTAAATTGACGAAAGAAAAAAAAAGCGCAAGAGCATCGAAAAAATCGTTCGGCAATGACGATGAAGCTTGCATTTACTGCATTGAACTGTATTCGAAATCAAGATCAGGAGAAATGTGGCTACAGTGCATTGAATGTAAACTGTGGGTACATTTAGAATGTACAGTACAGGGCCGAACAAAAAAGCAAAATTGTTTAATTGTGAAATTTGTAATATAAAATAAAAGATAAACATATGATCTAGGGTTTTTAATTTCTCATAAATAATTCCAATCAATTAAAAAAAAAACTGAATAGCTTCCACATCGGAGTTTAGATGTTTGTTTTTTTTTTTTTTTGAATTAGGGGTAGTTTATAAAATAGAAATCCATTTTATTGATACAAACGTTGAGGGTTTAGAGAAGGTCCATAACATTCATGTCACGAATTTTTAGTTTCAAATTCTTAAAAGTCGGAATCCTTTTTTACTTTTTTCTATTCGAATGAAATCCGATTATCTTGTTCGACTAGGTGAGAATATTCGACCCTTTTTCTTCCCTTTTTTTAATTTTAGTGATATTATTTTTTTATAAAGGAATCCGCATTTAATACATGTAGGTATTCGTTCCAAAGAATAATTGGGTTCGATGGTATCGTATTTAAATAAATTAGTTCACGCTGTGATGCAACTGCGATAAGCACAGCTCTGATATCACTGGTCCCCTCTCTTTCTCTCTATTCCTATTCACAAAAAATAATAATAATAAAAAAAAAAGGAAAAGAGAGGCTGGCTATCCGTTTCCTGGCCACGGGCGTGTCTTCATCACGCGCGCATACGCGAAACACCGGAACCGGAAATGGCCTAGCCGGGGAAGTCGTCGTGTCGTGCGGACGTTTCACCCTGATGATGATGGATCCTGCCAATGACGACAACCCATGCCGAATCATGCAATCAACATTTTCAATGCGTAATAAATACAATCACCGAATAAAGAAGCTATTGAAGGTGACATGAACAATGAAGGATTGTCTAATTTTTTTTTTTTTTAGTAATATATCTGTTGACAATTTTTTAATAGGCCTGGAAGCTCAAATTAAACGTACAAACAAAAATGAACCTAATATATGTTTGCATTAAGAAAATATATTTTTACTTTATTTTAAGATATTTCAATTTTTCTAGCAGTGAAATAGCTAAGATTCGAATGGTATTTAAGCTAAACAATAAAACAATGCAAATTTAGCCAAAAAGAGAAAATAAAAAATTTTACATTCTATTAATAGTCAAATAAGAGTGAAAAATAATCATTTTTTTCTGAAAGTGAGAAATTTACTTTAATCAAAAAGTTCTTATTAGAACGAAGTTCTTTAACGCGGCTTACGAAGGGTGGATTGGGAGAAAATTTAACGTAACGAAAACGCGTTCCTAACAAAAATGCGTTCCCAGCGCCCGAGCGACGGCGGAGGAAGGCGAGATTAGCCGAAGTCTTGGAGGAACTTCGTTCTTGCTGGGGGTCCTACGACCCCACACCTTTGCTTTTTTATTATACACACTATGGTGTTTTTAGGTGGGAACGAATTATTCACCCCCCCCCCCCTCCCCATTCCAGGCATCTTAAGCCATCAGTGCCCTTGGGGCATCCAAAAAAACAGTCCACGAATGCTCAACCTCGCAAAAGAATAAATTAAGTGCGCCCCTAGTTAAGCTTCGCCCCTCCACTATGGATTTGTTACGGCGGTGTCTGTATACATATTAAATAATAAATGCGATAAATATGCTAATTTTTAAAATTCAAACTGCAAATCAATCCCCCTGTCCTCTTGTACCTCAGAATAGAGTCAAAGCTCTTTAATGATTTAAGTATCCTAGTCTTTTTCAAAAAGTTATTTAAAATAATTGACTAGTAATTAATTTAAATAAATAAGAATAGATAATTGATGTTGTAATAATTTGCATTCTTATATTTATATAGCCTTTGATACAAAAAAAATGTTAGAAGAAATTTTAAATTAACTTTTTTTTTTTAAACAGTTTCTAAGTTTTGGAACACTAATCCTGGACGTCAGAAAGGAAAAAACCAAAGAAATATTATTTGTTTGAAAAATATGCTTCCAAATTTTGTGTAGTTATTATAAAGTGAATAATCTATTCATTTTTAATTGGTTTCGAAGCTGCGGCCCTTTTTTACTAGACATGAATTAGGTCAAGTCATGATTTTTAAATATGTTTTAATTACATAGAAGAAAATGAGTTCGATTTATCAGAGACAGAGAGTGAAGTTGGTTAATTTTGAACAGAGAATTAGTTATTCCTGGCATAATCCCTGATTTGGTGAGGACCACATGAGCATTAGAGCCCATTTGTCTCTTGATAATGACTCTATCCTGCCTGCTTCGCACATCTGAGCCGATATATGTCTTTATCACAAGGGACTCAGGACATGTATTAATCGCAGCTAAACACCGTGTAATAATAACACGGAAGGCCAATTTGTCTAGATTTGGGAGTCGGCCTTTTTGACCTTGTTCACAAAACAGCATGTGAGATTTCAGAAAAAGCAAGAAGCTAGTTAGTTCAATGATAAATTGACAACATTTCCGCTAACGCCGATTGACAAGCAGGAAGTGGTTTTTGTCCCACTCTTTATTTGAATTCACAATTAATTTGCTTTTGTCTTAATAAATTATTTTATTTTATTATCAAATGTATCAATTGAATAGACCAATATTATATAACTAAATAGGAAAACTCCAGGACCGCAGACAAACATGACAAGTCCGGGGTTACATAATAATACGGCCCCTCTTAAATTTTTTTTAATGCAAAGGGCTTTATGCCAACAATTTTTTACTCAGTTTTTGGAACAATTTTTAACATAGTTATAGGCCTACATAACTTATAATATTTATTTAAATAAAATAAATAAGAAATTACATATATAATATTTAAGATATTATATACATCGCGTATATAAGCCGCGAAACGAAATTTATATAATTAAATATTTATTAATTTATATACCCGAAAAAAGTAAGGGTGTTCGGCGGGGTTGAACCACGGATCCATCAATTTGGTACCCTTACTTTTTTCGGGTATATGAATTAATAAATATTTAATTATATTAAATAAAATAGAACACCCAAAATTGATAAACTGTTCTGAAACAGTAGATCAAGAAAATGATTTTTTTAATTATAAATTTAAGATTTGAGCTTAAAGAGCTCGGACCCGATAAGGTGAAAATTTCATGAAAAATGTTTTTTTTTTAATCGATTGCTCAGGGTCTCGAGATTTCGCCGCGCTTGGCATCACTTAACTGCAACGATCGTGTCTTGATCTTGTTTTGTTTTGTTAAATTTTTGTTTTTCAGTTTGACCACCCCATAAATTTGTAACATGTATCCATAGTAATATCATTGTAAAATTTCAGCTGGCTACACTGTAAAAAAAATATGAATTTTCATTCATATCTCATAAACTTTGGTGGTTTAATTTTAATAGACCTAGGATATGAGTTAAAATTAATATACAAGTATATGAATAAGTATCGCTTTAAAAAAAATATGAATTTTCCTTCTTTTTTCACATGCTTTTGTAGTTTAATTTTAATACACCCAGAATGTGAATTAAAATTAATATAAAAGTTTATGAACAAATTACCAACTTTTAAACTTATCTTTTTCTTTGTGTGCCGCCAAATTTTGAAATCGTTAAAAGTGTACCGCGACAAGTTGAGAATCACTGGTCTAAACGTTCTCAAATAACTCGACTACCTCAAGGAATTTTTATTAATATTATTTTATAATTATTTTAAGGAAACTTGAAATTATTCTTTTAAAATTCATTTCCAAAATCTATATTGATTAAATTCTGGTTTGAAATTCGCGCTCTAAACTATTTAAATATTTATGAAGTCATACTAATTAAATAATTTTTATAAAGTAATTCAACTAAATAGCTATAGAAATTAAAATTAAAATTAACAATTTCACCAAAATAATTAATTTTAAAATATACAAGAAATTGGTTGGGTTGAGGTTGGCACCAGGTTGGCACCAAATTCTGTTTTTGAAGTAGCTGATTTAACGCATTGATAATTGAACGTGTATTATTATTTAAAATGAAATATAAATATTTAATCAATATATTGAAATAAGAACATTTTACTAACAAAATCGTAAGTATTGAATTTGAATTTTTCATTGAAATTTTTTTTCTCAATTTCAAATCAATTATTGTTTGTCATTTTTCAGGTGAGGTTAGTCTCCAACCAGGGAATAAACTCCAATCATACTGCAAATGAAATGTAACTCTTTATTACTTCTCAAAGAAGATGAAAATCGACATATTTTTTGTATTAAATTATTAAAATAATTTGTATTTGTGTTTAATTTACTTGGAAATGTATAAAAATTTATTTTTTGATACAAATTTATTATTTTAATACTTTAATTTGTTTTATTATTTAGTAAAATTGTATATTTTAATATAATATAATTTTTTTTAATAAAGAAAAAATAAAATAAATAAAAAAACTATTATTTCACCTAGACCATTCACTTTCCCTCAAAAGTATAAACTCGTAAGGACTTTAATTTTTGTTTATTAAAGCTTTTGTGGTTTGAAATATTATTATTAGGAGAATTTTTAATTATAGACCACATATTTGTATTAAATATTTATTAAAAATATATATATTTGTACAGTATTTATATATTTTTAATAAATATTTAATACAAATATGTGGTCTATAATTAAAAGTTCTCCTACTTTCATTTTTCACAAAAAAGTATATTATTTCTCATAAACCCGTAATTTAAATTTCATATACCAAAAATGAATTTATTCATATACCCGTAATTTAAATTTCATATACCAAAAATGAATTTATTCACATACCCGAAAATGAATTTTTTCATATACCCGAATATGAAAAATTTCATATCTGGGTTTGTGAAAATTCATTTTTGGTATATGAACTTTCTCATATACCCAAAATGAATATTCATAAACAGTTTGTGTAACAGACTTCCTATACATGTGTATGAATCTGGCTCGAAAATTTTTAACAGTGTAGCTTTAGAGGAAGAGGATGCTTGAGTGTTGTTTTAGGAATTTTCCAGAAAAATACTTGGTCTTGTTTTTCTTTTGTTACAGGTCGGTTTCGTCAAATTCTATTTTTAAATTAAAAAAGCGTCACTTTTGATGCATAATTTACGTGCTTTACTTTTTGTTTTGTTGTATTGTTATTGTATTTAAATTTGTATTGTGATTGTTGGACCTAGCCACCGAGGACTGGTGCCTCTAAGCGGGTCGTAATAAATTTATTTATTTATTTATTTATAAGCTTGGACCACCCTAAGGATCTTGTTTCATGTTCCAATTTTATATATAATAATTAAAATAAATAAAGAATAATGTAAATTTTCAAACGATAATGAAAGAACGATAAAAAACAAAAGTTAAAACATTACACAGATGAAAAAATATTTAAATTCATAATTTATTTCTAATAAAAATTTAATAAGTGTTGAAAATTTGAATTATGCATAAAATATAGTTTATAATAAACGTGATATGGTAATAAAAAAGAATAATATAATCATTCGATTTATTATTTCAACTTTTATTATTGGATAAGAATTCCCATCAAATGTATAATTTATGAGTAATATTATAAGAGACCCTGTGGCGTAGAGGTTAAGGAGACGACCTTGCATTTTGGAGAGTCACATGCACAAATAATACTATATAGCTCATATATGTATTTATTTAATGTTTTTGTGTAGGTAAAAAATATAAAGATATTTAAAAATTCCATCTGCATATGGCCGGGAAGAAAATATTAAACTCTAACCTCTGGAAGTCATTATATCATAACTTCAGGAAGACTTATTTAATTCGTTCAAATTATAAACAGTTGTGAGTTATGAGATAATTAGAGTTAGAAAATGTAAATAAAATTTGTGATCAAAAAATAGTTTTATAAATATTTTGAATCTTAATAAAATTTTATATATGTTCGTCTCTCTTTTTTTTATATCGCTAACTTAGAGGGTGTCTGGGAGGCATTGAAAAGAAAAATATCCCTTCTATAGATGGCATTTTTTTTAAATTTGAAAGTCTAAACAGCTGCGGATAGTGCGTGAAAATATTTTTAAAATCTTCTGGAGAATGAATCAAGAAAAAAAGGGAAGGGGATGTCGTCTGGATGTCGAACCAATAAATACTTGTAAACAAAACACATAAAATCGGGGAGAATTTCAATAGTCTCTCCCTCTCCCTCTCTCTGCTTTCAAAAGGAATGATATACACCCGCAACATTTCGATCATAAAAACTAAACAGATAAAACGCGCAATATTAAAAAAAATAAATAAATAAAGGGGTGTTTATCTGATAAAATATCGCATATTTTTATTGAGATCGTTAATTTAGTTGTCTCGTAAATATAAAAACCCTTTTTCTTTAAACTATAAATTTGAAATACAAAATACGAATTTGCATTATACAACTACTAGAGTTTAATAAATTTTGATAATATTTAAAAAGTTCATTCTTCCTTTCTTAAATATTTGTATAAATTTATCTATGTTTAAAAAAAAATATATCTAAGAGGGTTGCCGAGAAGCAAGTCGCACGACGGATCTTTTGGATTCAACCATAAGGCACAGTGAGGGAATGATATGTCATTTGGGCTGCCTACCTACCAGGAAACGAAAAACATGCTAAAACACCATTATAGAACTAAAAGACAACTAATGATGACTCAATGATTGGTATCAATCTCTTGAATTAATAAAGAATCTATATACTGTATATAATTCGATAATGTCCGTCCGTCTGTCTATCACGCTGTTTTGGCAACTTATCGCTGGAATTTTGAATCAAAATTTCGCTCAAGGTATAAAATGAAAATTATTTTCGTCTGTAAATTTCTATAACTTTTTGAGTTATTAATTGTTGAAGTTACGATTACTTACATAAGGAATTTATAAGGAAACATTTTAAAGTGGTATGCATACAATTTTAAGGGTATACATTTTAAGGAGCATAAAAAAAATAATTGATTTAAGAATTTTAATCAAAATTTGTTCACAGACAGACAGACCATGTCGCGAAAACCACTTTTTTTGGACAGGATACCTTAAAAATTTTATATTCATCAAAATCTCGACATCGGATTTTAAACATGAAACCAATACTTTCTCCCTATATATTAAGATATATAGGTAAGAAAAAGTAAACAAATAATTAAATTTCTTATAATTATAATTAATTCAATTTTTGTTCTTTTAAATGGACTATCATACAGTGACGTCATTTAAGTTTTTGCTTGAGAGGGGGGGGGCTCCTGTGCTACTTAATTTATATACATATAAACATGGGGGGGGGATATATACCACTATGTTTTTAACTATACCATCTTCGATATTATAGAGAGAGTGTGAGTTTGTATGTATGGGCTAAGGGCTAACCTCAGAATTTCTTTCAAAACATTTTGGGGGGAGGGGGAGGGGGCCAAAGTCCCTGCTATCGTAGAAATATCTGTGTTGCATTGAAAATATGTTCATAATTCGTGAATGTCTGTTCTGGATATCTCCATAGCATGTTGGAATTTTGAAACGAAATGTTAAAAAAATAGGAAACCAAAGACGAGGATCCGCCGCAGGCAGGCTCGATCCTGTTGGGAGGATCCAGGGGGCTGAAGTTCCCTCTGCATAAGTGGACAGCGCCATTAGAACAAAAAAGAGCTTTTTATTTTGCAACTTCATTGCCTATTATAATTAGAACATAATCTTAGAAACAATTATAATTTATATGGTCTTATCGAAATTAATTTCTATCAATATTACGCAAACAAGAATAATTTTCCTGACCTATATAATATTTATTAAATGGTAAATGACTTGTGCATGGCGTTTTAAATCAAATAATAAGTGTATAAAAATTAAATTATATATGCTATAAATAAATAAATAAGGCCAAAAAATAAACCCATATTCCAAAGTGCATATATTTTATCAGAATATCAAAGGTATGTTTATGAATGTCGAAAGATAATTCCATCATGAGTTTGTTATTAAATTTATGAGTTTTTTATCCAACAATATAATAAAATTTTTATATCTCTTGATCTCGTGAATTAAGGAACACCCTTTATTTATTTATCTGTAATGTAAACGGAAATATTCCTTAAACAACTCTGTATCTTGAAAAGTGCATCAGTAAAGTACTAGTAGTCTGGCCGATTTTGTTGCCGGGGGAGGGAGGGGGGGGGGGGGGCGAGTGCATAACTTAAATATAATTTCAAGCTCCTTGCTCTTTTCGTTCTTAAGGTAATTTGTTCACAGACACCCAGGCAAACCATGTAACGAAAACTACTTTTTTGGACCTCAAAACGTGTATGTCCATCAAAATCTCGAAATCGAATTTTTGACATGAATCCAATACTTTCTCTATCTATCTATCTATATATATACATATATAGGTAAGAGAAAGCAAAAATTATAAATATTTTGATATCAATAATATTTGCTTTCCAAAGAGTCAGAGAAAAATATCTATAATACATAACATGTTTGTAATAGTATAAAAATAGATGTAAATGTCGATGTTAATCACTAGTTAACCAATTTCATGACAGGCTTCCTAATTGAAACTGTTATTTAAATATGTTATGTGTATTAACATTAATTATTGATATCTCGTCGAACCTTTAATTTCGGGAAGTGATTAACGTACTGGTTTTCGGATCAGATCTTTCTTGGTGATATGTCATTATGCAGGCTCATTAGCAAAATGATTTTCTGGTGCTCAATTAACATCGTACAGAGAGAGAATTATAGAGAAGTGTAATTTTAATATGATTGGAGTAAGTTATTTAGAATATGTTATGATTTTTTTTTAAATTCCCTATTGATTATGTAACTATAAAATTTATGCATAAAAAATTATAGAACGAATAGTTGTGATGCAAATTGACTAATAAATATAAATTTTTTTTATATAATATTTAATAATCAGTTAGAGAATGTTTAAAACAACAACAAAGGATAATCTACAACTGCTTTTAAAACTTTTCAAGGTTCAGATTTTTAGTCTCTAGTCCAGGGAGTAGGGACAAGTCTCTTAAATCAAAACCCAGCGTTAGTTTTGATCACGTACTGAAGGATAATATTTAGGCCAGTGATTATCTTAAATCTGTCAGCCAAGTGAATAAGTGGCTAAGTTGTTTTTGTTTATCTTTCAGGACACGACTTTTAAAGTTTACAAAACTGAAGATTTAGATTGACTTCCAAAAACGCACATCTTAATTACTGCGATTAGGCCAGTCCCTGACTACCCACTTAGTCTATACAGGGTGTCCCAAATAATAGTTTCAATCGGAAGTCCAGAGATAGAACAACCCTTGGAGTGCCCGAATCACTCCCATGTATATTATGCGATTTTTTATATTTTTCGAGTTATGAATTTTTTCGAAATTTTTGAGAATTTTCGACCTGAACTTTTTTTTTTTTAAGTAGAAAACATTTCACAGATATTTTTTTTTTTTGTAATCAGATGGCTAATTTTAAGAATTTTCCACCTCGCTGTCTTTTGGCCGATTTTAGCCAATGTAGCCTATTAAGTGCTATTTTTTTTTAAATTATTATGAAAGCTGAGATTCTGGAGAATTTTCGAGAACTACTTAGGAACCATAAAGACACCTGTTTAGATTTTTAGTTCAAAGTTGAAAATTTAAGTTGTAAACTTTTAAATGTACACCAATATTTTCAGTTTTCATCAAAGTTATGAAGATGATTATTTTAGGCATAAAGTACAACTTATAAAGACTTAGTTGCAAAAAAAAATCTGGGAAATGTCTTCTAATTAAAAAAAAAAAAAAATAAATAAAGTTGTTCAGGTCGAAAATTCTCAAAAATTCCGAAAAAAAATTCATAACTCGAAAACTATAAAAAATCGCATAACATACCAGGGGTGTGCCTATGAAACCGCCTTTTACTTTGAAAAATCCTGGCGGCCAGTTTTGGTACTATACAGTCTAGTTATTGAGTTTGTTTGTTTGGTTTATGTCTGTTCTAAGTTTCGAACTCAAAAAATTCCAATTTCATACTCCCAACATTTTTTTCGCCACGTCAAACATGTCAACCTTTGTTCCTCAACAAAGTGATTTGCGGACGGCGTTGATTTTTTGCTATCATTTGAAAAAAACGGCCGCGGAGTCTCATCGAATGCTTGTAGAAGCTTTTGGCGACTATGCTCTTGGTGAAACACAGTGCAAAGAATGGTTCAAAAATTCAAGAGGGGAGATTTTGACATTAAGAACGAAGCACGTGGCCGACCGCCCAAAAAGTTTGATGACACCGATTTGCAAGAATTGTTGAATGAAGATTCAACTCAAACACAACAACAATTGGCAGAACAGTTAAACGTGACTCGGGAAACTATTTCCAAGCGTCTGAAAGCTATGGGGAAGATCCAGAAGATCGGGAAATGGGTTCCACATGAACTGAACGAAAGGCAGCAAGAGAACCGAAAAACCACTTGTGAGATGCTGCTCGCCAGATACAAAAGAAAGTCATTTCTTCATCGAATTGTTACTGGAGATGAAAAATGGATCTTTTTTGAAAATCCTAAGCGTCGAGCATCATGGGTATCTCCAGGTGAGCCATCAACATCGACTCCAAGACCAAATCGATATGGACGAAAGACAATGCTTTGTGTTTGGTGGGATCAGAAGGGAATTATCTATTACGAACTCCTGAAACCTGGCGAAACTGTCAATACGGAACGTTATCAACAGCAAATGGTGAAATTGAACCAGGCTATACGCCAAAGAAGACCAGAATATCAAAAAAGGCAGCACAAAGTCATCTTGTTGCACGACAACGCTCCGTCACACGCTGCAAAACGAACCAAAGAAACCATTGAAACGTTTGGGTGGGAAATTCTCACACATGCGGCTTATTCCCCAGACTTGGCCCCAACGGACTATCACTTGTTTTCATCTTTGGGTCACGCTTTGAGGGAGCAGCAGTTCACAGATTACGAAAATGTTGCCAAATGGCTCGATGAATGGTTTGCCTCGAAAGAAGACGAGTTTTTTGGAGAGGGATTCATAAGCTCCCTGAAAGATGGGAGAATTGTATTGCTAACGAAGGAAATTACTTTGAATAAAATATCTTTTTTCACTTTTATAAAATATGTGTTTATGTGCGCACCTCTAAAGGTCGGTTTCATAGGCACACCCCTGGTACATGAGGTGATTCGAATACCCCAAGGGGTGCTCTATTTCTGGACCTCCGCTTGACACAATTTTTTGGTACATCTTGTATAGAGGTAAGAGAAAGTAAAAATCAAATAAAATTATATATAGGAAAATGAATTCGAGACGAAAATCTTTTTTAAAGAGATGCTTTAAATCAACAATAAAAGAACGGGCCACAAATGAAAAAATATGGGGATTGACTTCCCCGAGACTTTCTCGTATATTCTTTTGGAATTACGTCTGGGTGTGTGTGTCACGATTGCTTAAAAACCAAAGCAGCTAGATAGATGAAATTTGGTATATGCTCCTTACACTAAAATTGTAGATTTCTATCAACTTTTGGAGTAAATACGTCACTTGGAAGTAGTACTTTACTTAAAAAGTTTTTTCAAAAATTTTGAAATTTTCAATTTTTTTGTTATATTATGATAAAATACTCTATTTTAAAAAGTTTTTATTCTTTGATATTTTTACGAAAACTGAATAGTTTTTGAAATAATCACAGAAGAAATAGAACAACAAATTCATTTGTTTATATTTACCCTTTTTGTAATGACACCTGTATGATTTTGTTTTGATTTTTTATCAAAATTAACGAATATTTTCTATTTCTTCTGTGATTATTTCAAAAACTATTCAGTTTTCGTAAAAATATCAAAGAATAAAAACTTTTTAAAATAGAGTATTTTATCATAATATAACAAAAAAATTGAAAATTTCAAAATTTTTGAAAAACTTTTTAAGTAAAGTACTACTTCCAAGTGACGTATTTACTAAAAGTTGATAGAAATCTACAATTTTAGTGTAAGGAGCATATACCAAATTTTATCCATCTAGCTGCTTTGGTTTTTAAGCAATCGTGTTTCACACACACACACACACACAGACATAATGCCAAAAATGGTTTTTTTGGACTCAGGGAGGTCTAAAACGTGGAGAAACATCAAAATCTCGAAGTCGAATTTTTTTACGATTACATAACTTTCTCTATACGAGAAAGTAAAAACAGACAACGATGTTGCGAAACCTTCCTGCTCACAACCAGTTCCACTAAATAAAATTTGGCTCGTATCTAGTGACAAATTATTTGAGAAACGCTGGTATACAGAAAAGCTCTACGATTATTATAAATTGAAAAAAATAATTTTAGTGATCAAATCTCTATAAACAAACGATAAGTATATAATACCTAATGAAATCACGCCTTAGTCCTCACACACCAAGATCTTTTGTATTCTTCATATAAGGATTTTGATGGCCACATCAGCCAGCTATTGTGTATTTATTTATCTTGCAAGACAATTTATCTCGCGGGATTGAAAAGGAAGATGAGAGAAAAAAAAAAACAAAACCACATCCCAGGTAGAGTTAGTTCCCTTTAAAGGTCAACGCTAAGCAATTTAAGGAATCCCAAAACACAAAATAGATTCTCAGATCCATAACTATAAACTAATCTAAAAAGGAGAGCTGACTGACTCTTTCCCTAATTTCTTTGTGTCCTGAAGAAATTCTTCAAACGTTTTCTCTTTCTCCATTAATAGTGGAGGGGCCAATAAAGAGGATCGGTGGACCAATCAATCCTATCTCTACTCTAAGGTGGAGACTGGTAAGGGGAAAAAAAGGCAAAGCTTTTCCGATTAACAAGCCCGAAGCATCTTTCCTTGTTAATTGTATGCTAATGTAATTGCTGAAAAGACATTTAAAATTTTTTTATTGGAAATTCTTTTAATTTCATTTTCTATGGGATGCATTTCTGCAACAAGCCTAAATATTATAGTTTATTTTAAATGGGATAGTTGAAGACGAATTACTTAGTAGGCCTACTAAGTTTATATTAAGTATATTATACAATTTTATTTTCAAATAAAAAAATAATAATGTCCCATTCCCTAAGATAATACGATCAATAGTTTTGTTAGCTTAAGTAGAGGGTAATTTCTTTTGGTTTATCTCACATACCCTGCTCGGCGGCACCCTTGGGTGCCGGGGCACACCGGGTGGGAACCACTGGACTGGACTATTAAGGCTAATCCCTCAATGTATTTAAATAGCCTAAACTTTAAAGGGTGGTAGCGACCCCGAAAATCATGCTAAAAAACGCAAAAATTCCTATAATTCTTTTTTAATGAGTAGAAAATAGCAGGGTGCCCTGGTATAAATTGCAAAAATCAATTTTTAAGGAACACCCCTAGTGTATATCAATCAAAGTTTTGACATCTGAATTTTTGACATGAATCCAATACTTTCTCACTATAGGTAAGGGAAAGTAAAAAAAGAAATATTTTTACTTTAAATAAAGCATGATCTTCAATATAAAAATCTTCAATATAAAACAATTTCTATCGATTGCAAATTAGTAAATTTACCTTCACGATCTGCCCCCTTTCTTTTTCTTACTGAATAAATCTTTCTACTTCAAATATTTTTTTCCACTTCCCACACGCATATATTCTAAGGATTCTTTTTCTCTTCGTGATTCTTGCATCAGTTTAGTTTCGCACCCGTGTTGCATTCGCTGTCAATCTTGCTGTCCATCAAATACGAGATTCTAATCTTTTAATGAAAATTACAGAAGACATTTGAGATAAATGAAATGGAGAACAACTCAATTGAATATTCTGTTACATAATGGCCGCGGGCTAATTTATAATTGAATTGTTTTATTCATCCCCACCCCTATAGATATAGGAATTTATCATTCATTAAATAAATCTCACTTTTATCCCTCTTGAAGTGAGTGACAATTTCAAAGAAAATAAGATTCTATTATTTTATTTTTAATGAAGTTATGTCATTAATTAATACTTAAATAGCGATCTCGAGTTCTTCTAGCTACACCTGGCATTTCTCTAGTTACCTGATTTCTCCGCCTAATTATATTAATAATTTTTATCCTGATTTTAAGAAAAAGACAATACTAAAAGCGAAAGAAATATTCAAAAAAGACAGGATTAAAAAAATCAGAGTGAGTGACACAATATACAAATGTCTTATTTGGCCGAAAAAGGTTGAGAAACAGTCAAGAACTATCCAAGTAGAAAAATTTAAAACAAATGCACTTCTTCAAATATTTGTTATTTTGAAATTTGAACATAATACATTCTAATTCAAAATTTTTTCATAAACATTTTTTACTTAAAATAAAGTATGTCTATGAATTCGTAAGCACTGTACTCCTTAACTTTTTAATATATTAATGAGTATAAGAAAGAATTCAAAGTGAAAATGACAAAGACAATCAGTACAATGATATTAATAGAGAAAAACTCAACAAGAGATAAATGAACCCTTCATCCCATTATTTTTCTATCAAATATTATAGATAATGGAATAAATAGGCTATTTTGTGGATGAGGTAGTCGAAGAGGGTTGACGATGTAGATTCTTAATTGACAGGCCTAGCTATCGATCTGATCCATTTGATCGATTGCCATGACCTTCGTGTTCACTAACATCTCCCGAGAGATCTTTAGATGCACACACTCTACACACCATGTGAACCTGCCTTAAATGGCAAGCCAGCGCTCTGGTACGAACCCACCCATTCTCAGGTGCTGTCCGTCTCTCTTCATCCTTTTGTCTCTCTTTCTCTCTATTTCAAACATGATTTGTTTGTTCCCAAGATCTCATGAATTGGTAGAAATTGCAACACGCTCTTTTGAAAAATTTTAATCATCCTTTCAAGTCACAACAACAACATTCTTTAACTTTTAACTTTATTTAAACTAGATACTGTACTTTGTGACTCTATCATACATACTCTTATAGAATAAATGACCGAAGAAGCAATCTTAAAATAAAAAAAAATAAAATAATGACTTTTCTGAGTCAAACTCCACGGTGCTTCTACAAATCTGCCAACAAGTTTTTTTTTTTATTAAAATAACTATTTGAAAAATCTTCTAAGATCCTAGCGAATGCAAACTAAAACTAGAATATTTATTTATGTCCCGTAAAAACAGGAGAACCCGGGTTCGATTCCCAGGGGACTACATGGTTCACAAACAAAAAGCATACTCACAATGATGTTAAATAAAAAAAAAGGATATTTGTAGAGTTTAGGCCGACTAGATGGTTAGAGGAATCTGGAAATCTTCAAAATTAATTTTAGTCCTAAAGTTTTTTTTTTTTTTTTTTTTTTTTTGTTTTTTTTTTTAGGTATTTTGTTAATGTAGATCTACTCACGGGAAAAATTTAATATTTGTAATAGGTATTAATTTTATAAACTGCTGAGATTATATAAAACCTCTTAATAATATATGATAATATAGTTTCATCAATTCATCATTACCTATAAATTACCGATATAAAAGATTTAAAAAAAAAAGCATGAATCAAGTTTATAATATATTATTATAATTAAATTTAATAACAGATGCATTCGAATGTTTAAGAAAATTGAATTTTTTTCTAAAGAAATTACTATAAAACATTTAAATTGCTCAGTTAATTAACTGAGAATTTAATTAAAATAAAATTATTACCCCGATTTTAGAAAAAATCATTTGAAATAAATTCAAGAAAAAAATTGTCTTTTTTTATTAATTGTCCATAGAATTTATGTTGTTTGTTTGAGTTTTTTTTCCTGATTCACTAACCAACAACAGGTTTTTTTTTATTTTGGAGACCAATTAATTTAATTATTCATGGTCAAATCGGAAGAGGATGTCTCCTCGAATGAATGTCTTCATCTATTATTATAGATAGAGAGAGAACAGTGATCAAGAGTATCGCTACTGAGCTGCAGTGGCGGTAAAATTATATACGATAAAAGGTTTGGGGACAAATTTGTTTATAATTATTAAAAAAAAAAAAATTATCAGACTAAATCTCTCTCAGTAGCCTAACTATAAGTAGGAATTTCCCTATTATAACCTATCTATAAGTAGGCATTTCCCTATTTTAAATCAATTAGGTAATTATTTAAATGGAAGCATAAGGGGTCGTCCACATATAGGTAACGCCTTTTTTGACGATTTTCTAGTCCCCCCTCCCCTGTCACAGTTAGTCACATACAAACAAACCCCCCTACAAATATTATGTAAGAACATAGAACTACCCTTTGCTCAAGGGCCCACATCTTGTGGGTACGTGGATGGCGACCACAAGCTGCCCTAGCTGGGACTGACAGTACTTCTTTTCTTTGCATGTCAGTCTCTTTCCTTCTATATTTTCAACAGGCGTCAGATCGTGCGACGGGCCGGCCTGTCGTTATCCTTCCCGGTCGAAAAAACCCCACCCCTCCGCCGACCCTGCCCGGGGATTAAGGCGAAGAAAGAGGAAGATGAAGAAGAAGTACATAGAACTACCCCTCCCCCGAATCAAATTTCTTATACAAAATTCATATCATTTTTTTTTTTTTTTTTTTTTCAAAAAATTTTATAAATTCAACTTTGACCCTCAGGCTTGGCGTAGTTGGTAAACTGCCTACTTTCTATAACGAACATCTCGAGTTTGAACCCCAGGCAGTCCGATTTTATTTAAGCCATTTGGACACCAAATGGCTTAAATAGAAATGCCTGGCCCCCAATAGATATTAGATATTATAAATAACAACAAAAAGAAAAAGTAATAATATCGTATAAAGTCTTAAATGGCCTGAGTTGCCGAAAAGACTGAGTGAATGTGTGTGTGAGTGTTGGGTGTGAATGAGAAAAAGTGTGAGTGTTTTAAAAAAAAAAAAATTTGAAGTGTTGTGTAGAGAAACCCCCATATCACAATTAGTAACGTTTTGGCCAGACCTCTCCCCCCCCTAATGCGTTACGTAATATGTGGAAGACCCCAAAGTGTATAAATGAGGCATTTCAAATTTGTAAAAATTTGACCAAATATGACTTAATTTTTCAAAATTCGTAAATTTTTTCCGTGATTTTTAATAAAATTTTTATTTATTAAATTCTCAAAATTGTTCCTTGAAACTATACATGAATAGGCACAGGGCGCTTACAACCCATCACTCTTTTCTTGCTATAAATTTGAGATCAAAGTAACATTTAGAGCCATATAAAGTTTTGCACTAAAATTAAAAATATTGTGTTATCAATTTCATTTGATAATAATAATAAGTAAAAATTCATTTAAAAAAAATAATAATAAGCTTGTTGAAGAGAAGGGAGTTGATTACGCCACTGTATGACGCGATCGTTGTTCTTATCCATCATCATCATCATCATCATCAGGTGTGATTTTTTTCAAGCGGTAGCCGTGTTTGGGAGCAGCAAAGGCGGGTCTCGTTTCGACCTTATTAAACCCGAACGTCACCTGATGATAAATCGAATCTAAATACCTCGTACTCTTTCTCTCTCTTTCTCTGAGGCGACTATTGTTCGAGAACGAATATCTTTTTATGTCTTGTCGTGTGACGTGCCAGTTGCTTTATTGGTCATTGTGAACGTGGCCACAATCAGCATTGAATAGGAGGCCGTGAGGAAGGTGTTAGGTTGCCTTTGGTTATGTGTGGGTCGGCACGGCCTTGCCGATGACGAACAGCACCTACGTACTTTGGCAACCACGCACCACTTTCCCATTCAATAAATACCGGGTCACAAATCTCAAATAATATATAATATTTTTATAGTATATGTATGATTTTCCCAGAGAGTCTATCTACATTGCCTTTCTTGGCAAACTTAGTTAAGAGAGACAATGAAAAAGATCCAGCCAGCTCTTCCAAAGATAGAAAACAGCAATTCTCATTAAAAATCATCTTAAGAAAAAAAAAACCTATTTAAAATAAAAAAAAAAAAAAAACAGGGATTCTTTCTTCGTGACACATCATCTCACCGATTCCGAAGAATAGAGTGTATGGGAAATATCCTAACATATAAGACTCAAAAAGGGGGCTTGCTAGTGTAGGGTTTCGGCTTCTGCAAAGAAGACACGTGTTCAAATCCTGGGCTTGCGGGATTTTTCATTAAATAAAAATATTTATTTAATGTAAACAAATCCTTTAACAGGCACTGGATTGGAATATTGGATCTCACCAAAATAACCCTCAAGCAAACCTACGAGGAAAGGGAGTTACTGTGACATCCCGTCCTATAAAAGGAGTAGGCTACACGCCGGTGCTGAGTGAGTCCCTCATCAAACTAGGACATCCTCCCTAGCATAAAAGAGGTTGGCGAAAAAGAACAGGGTGGAACCAGAAATAATGATTAGTTCACTAGCTATAAACGAACGAAGAAGGAGGAGTTAGAAATAGGAAATAATGTAACTTCACGAGGTGCCGGTAAGAGGTATGTGTCTTAGTGCACGAAAGCACCTCGGGTAAATAAACGGGGATCCTGATAGGAATTTCAAATAATAATAATAATAATAAAAGACTCAAAAAAGAGGCATTTTGGGTTAAAACTGGTTGACCAATCTAAAAAAAAGATTACGACATGGATTATAAAATATAAGAACTTAAAATTTTTGATTTGATTTAGACTAAAGCCAGCCAAAAAATCTTGTTTAATAATTCTTAGAATAATTTCATCATGAAACAGTGACTCTTGGAACGTGAAGATATAATTTTAAAATATTAATTGTTAATGTAAGTGAAAAGCAAAGAATGAAAAAAAAAACAAGAGTGAATTTTATATATGCATATGAAATCTCGATTGATCTAGGATACCCATGGGCGGCCAAGTGTTGCCTGAAGAACATAACTATTACAATAAATTAATGGGCCAAGGAGAGCCGAGTTCTTAAAACGCATTAAGGACTTTTTAAAAACTCATATAAAATATCTATCTATTAACTATTAAAAATATTCTTAATATTTTCTTAAGATTTTAAAGATTAAAAAAAATATTAATAAATAACTTACATAATGTCAGAGTATAATTGAATTAAAAATTAATGAACGTATAAAAAAAATTAATGGCGGACTGTCGCTAATTGAGGACTTTAATATGGCAGCCTTTTCCCTCTTCCAGCACAGCCACTACTCCACTTCTTTTACATCTTCATTAATTTTTAATTCTCTCATTCTCTGCTATTATCCAAGTTATTTTTATTATTTTAAAATTTTTTTAAAATCTTTGGATTTTTAAGTCTCAACGTGATTAAATAACAGACAATGGATTTTCATTTGGCTGACAATTGTGAGACAGTCATTAAAATACAAAGAAAGTAAAATAGTTATTGTCAAATATAACAATCTGGTGTGACTGGCCGCACAGCACAGAACTTTCTTTCTCTTATCTTCGTAAAATTTATAAACATGAGAAAATACATTTTATTACCATGGCAACCATTTCTCGTATCTTTCCTATGGGGGGGGGGGAAAAAAAAAAAGAAAAAAGAAAGGATAAAGATGAGGAAGAGGAAGAAGAAAAAAAAGATAGGGAGGAAAAAATTGGAATTCTCTTCTGGGAATATCTCAAAAAAGATATCAGAAAATTTTTTATATAAATAGAATAAATAAGGATTATTTTGGAAATAAAAAAAAATAAAAAAGAGGGCAAAGTGAGATTTTGATTTCGGAAGGTAAAGTAGTCTCTTACTTTTTCTTTCTCAATTCAAATTTTTAGACAAAGTAGGTTCCTGTGAGATTTGGATGAAATAAAATAAAATAGATAATAAAAACATATTGATATAAAATTTCATTTTGGTCAAAAGGTTTGAGAGGATTCAAATTTCAAATTTGTCTATCTTAACGTGGAAAAAAATTAATTTGTTGATGACGATTAGAAAATATCTATTAATATTAGAATTCTTAATGGAATAAAAAATAGGAGGCCTCAGAAATAAATAGAATGAAAAAGAAGAAAAAAAAAAAAAAGGGAAAAAATAAAAAAAAAAAAATGGAAATATGTATCGTGAAGGAAAAACAAAAAAAAAAAAAAAAAAATTGGGAACTAAAAATGGGGGGCAAGTACAAGAGAAAGTGTGCTTCAAACAATATTCAGGGCGAAATGAGAATATACATTTTAAAGAGAATCTAAAAAATAATTGATTTTTGAATTTTAATCAAAATCTTTAGAGCGAAATTTGAGAAAATCGAAAACAACTGAAAAAGTACATCTGCAAAGTACTATAATTCTTTGGCGGATTTTGTGTCACCTGCCCAGGGGGTATCTAAATTAAATATAAAATTTCAACCTAGCTCTTTTCGTTCTTGAGAAATTTTGTTCACAGACTGACTGACAGACACATAGACCGACCGTGTTGCGAAAACCACTTTTTTGGATTCAGGGGACCTCAAAAACTGCAGAACACCTTGCGGAAGGAAGGCAACCCAAATGACTTTTAAGAGATATTCAATCTTCTTCAAAACTAACCATTGAACAACGCATAGTTATTTGGTCATTTTGGTTGTCTAATCAGAAATCAGAACTACATAGCCTCTGTTAATGAATCTAATCAATGGGATATTAATAGTGCAAAATAATCACTTGAAGTGTTAAAAAAATAAAACTTAAACCTCTCAAGGTTCATATAAACACGTTGACTCCAAAGGGGTACTGCATATGCCTGTGTGGTTTAGTTTGTTTGCTGTGTGTGTGTGTGTGTGTGTGTGTGTCTGTGCTCCTTCAGTGCAGCTAATGTATTCAGGGGTCTCATAGAAGCAACGGTCTAAATGCTATCCTAAGCACTTTCCGATACCAATTGATTGATAGATATGATAAAACGGAAAAAGAAAAGAAAGAAAGGAGAGTTAAAGGAAGGAATGTGTGATATGTTTGTTTCGATTTGTAGGCAAGGCAAGGCCTTGACACAAGTCAATGAATTGTTCGTCCTGGTTGGCGGGTTGTCTTGACATTTTAAGAGGCTTTCAGACCGTGAGAGAGTGGAAAGAATAAACGAACGTGTGTGTGGTGCGTGTAGTGTGCGATGCCAGGAAAAGGCCCTCGTGCGTGGTTTGGCAGACATGGCATGGCATTCAGCCCAGGCAGAAGGCTATAAGGCCACTGGCCAAGGCTGTTCTGAACAGTGGCGGTCAGACGGAGGTCGGAATAGGGCGCGTGGGTGGAAAAGTAAGCGTGGCTAGCGCGTGGGGTCGCGTGCCCAAGTGTGCGCCTGGAGTGTGCCTCTTACGGCAACCATTCACACTCCTTACCTCTATACTCTCAAAAAAAATTTTATAGTAAATAAGAACTATGCACAAAATAATATTTTCTGAAAGGTCAAGAATTTATTACTTTCTCTTACCTATGTATATATGTAATATATATAGAGAGAGAAAGTATTGGATTCATGTCAAAAATTCGATGTCGAGATTTTGATGGATCTTCACGTTTTGAGGTCCCCTGAATCCAAAAAAGTGGTTTTCAGGAAATCATGGTTGCCATGGTAACAAAATATAAATATTGTATTTTCCCATGTTTATAAATTTTGAATTCTAATATATCGGTGGAAACTAAATATATTTCGACACAAAAAACATATGGTGTGACAAGCACAGAATACAACACTCGATTACCGTAGGTAAGAGAAAGTTGTGTTATGTGCGACGCAGGGCCGGAACTAGGAGATTTTTTAGGGGGAGGGAGGCAAAATTTAATTTGCCGCCCCCTCCTTAAAATTTTCTCCGAAAAATTTTTTTTTTCGCGGAACCAAAATTTTTTCCCGTCCGAAAAAATATTTTACCTTTTTTTTTTTAGAGACGCTAAATTTTTGCCACCCGCGTAACCAAAAATTTTTCTTTCTTTAATTGCCGCCCCCCTGATATCTGCCGCCCGGGGTACGTGCACCCACTGCCCCCCCCCCTAGATCCGGCCCTGGTGCGACCAATCACACCAGATTTTTTTATTATAGATTATATTCATATGCAAATAGAGATAACAAATATCAAAAGTAAAATAAATCGATATATTCAATAATATTCATCTGTCGTTTTTTTGTGTTAGGTGATTAAATAATTTATAATTATTTTTTTTTTTTTTTTTATAAATCAGGGTGGAAGTTTGATCTCCCTCTCTTCTCTAAAATCAAAACAACTTTTAAATATAAAATTTATATTTTAGAGGAATAAATAAAGAAGAAACTTTTTTTTTTAACTAATTGAAAAAAATTCACGCCTTATTTATAGTTAAAAAAAAATGTTTCCTGTAGATTTGGTTGCCTAAACTATCAATCAAGGCGCTCACGCAGCAAGTCTAGCTCGATTCCATGCTCTGTCAATTTATTCAAAAATTTGAGTTCATAAGTTTCAGTCTCAAAATCCATTATTAATATATTGTTTTTTAGTTTGAAATTTTAACAACAATACATGTTTGTGTTCCTTATTGTGTGTCAATAATGTTATAGCTTTCTAGGATTCAGTTAAAAGTTACACTTTTAAAATAAATTGTTCCTCTATGTACACGATCAATTTAGTTAATTATCTACTGAGAATGACTTGAGATTTAATGTATTGCAATGAAACAGGGAAATTTAAAAGTGAAATAACTTTATATTAAACTATAAATATATGGAACAAAAATTTCTTTACTTATTTTAATTTTCAAAAACATATGAATAATGAAATATAATTTTTATATAAACCCAAATTATTCATTAAATTTTTATAGAATTCAAATAAGAGAATGAAGAATAGAATTGTTTAGATTTACATATTCTTAAATATTCATTATTTTTAATATTGCTATTATCGAATTCAAAAATTAAGTATATTAAAATTTGAATATGCATTAAATTAAAGCATGGTCATTAAAGATGCATTTGAGATGCATCCACTTGGAAAGTTCTTTTCAGATTTAATCTTCCAATGGAAAACTGTGGTTTATTCTCTATAACTAATTACTATACTTTTAAAAATAATAATTCATGAAATATTTAATATTCCCATTTATTTTAGATTAAAATCACGAGGTCTATATAAATTTTCTCTTTTACATTAATAATTCTAAACAGAGTAAATTTCGAGTATGAAAAAATCATGAGTTGATGAAATATTAGGGTGGGCAGAAAAAAAGTCATTTTTTTATTTCGAAGTTGTAAGAGCGTGGAAAAATTGCGAATTATTTTTTTAGACAAAAAAAGAAAAAATAAAAATAACAAAATCGGTAGACATCTTCTGTTCGCACATGGGCCCTAAAGTTTGAAAAAATATAAAAAAACTTGAAAAAAATTTTGAATGAGATGTTTTCGTAATGTAATAGTTTGTAACGACTTCAAAAAGAGCCTAAAAACATTATGTTTTAATTTGGTTTAGATCATTTTATATCTTCCAGTCGCGTATAAGCTCCAAAATATTTGAAAAAGTTACATTTTTACGAATTTTTTTTTTAAGGTGCGCGTCTCGGGGTGCTAATTTTAGGAGTTTCCAGCAGCCACAATTTTGAAGCTATCGACCTCAGATTTTTTTTTTAATTAAAGCTATTTAAAATGTCTACACCTTATAGAAGCCCTTTTTTTGATTTTCTCAAAAATAAAATTTTTTTTAGATTAATCGCACTAAATAAAAAATATTTTTAAAAAAATGCGCTCTATAACTTATAGATAATTAAATTAGTAATCATTGTGTTAAAAAATAATTAATTTTTTACCCTTAATTAATTAGCTGGAAACTTTCAAATGAAATGGAATAAATCCCTTGTATTCCTATGGGAAAAACTGACGCCATCTCTTGCCGCCTAGAGTAACTCGGTAGTCAAACGTGTTTTAACGGTTTTTCGAGACGCGCACCTTAAATACCTTTAATAAACTTTTTTTTAACGTAAGAGTATTTTTATTTTTGAACATAAGAACATTGTGTTTTATTATGATGTAAATTCAAAATTAAAAAAATAATCGTAAAAATGAAGTTTTTTCAAAAATTACTGGAAGGTAGGCAACCCAAAAGACAAATATAATGGCGTAAAATTAACAGAATAGCAGTAAACAAATGGTACATATCATACATGCATATCTTTAAGAACACTGAAGTAATTTATTAGTGAATAATTCAATTGGATTATTTCCAACTATACCTTTGAATTATTTATACACAAAAAAAATAAAATTCTTCATTTAAATTGAACAATTTCAGTATTTTAAGATATTCCCAGGCTCAATGGTAATGTGTTAAAATGTTAAATATAACTTATTAGAAAAGTTGATGTGAGAATGAAAAAAAATGCGGGTTCAAATATCAATGAATGAATGAGTGAGTCACTTAATCAAGAAATTTAAATAAGTTTGGAGTTTAGTTGGTTGGTCGATGAGTCATTTATAAATATCTCAGGCTAATTTATACAAACCGGCTACCGAAACCCACATATATGGGGCGGCCCAGTTAATTACCAAAATTTAATTCAAAAAGGCTTATGAATTATTCCAATATGAAAAACGAGAAATTTTTTATAACTTTTTTTATATTATTAAATTATTTGCTTAAATGAATTTGCATGATAAATATACATTAATTAAAAAAATGAAGTCACTGGACCTGCGTTTCTTAATCTTTTTCTCTTTTAATAAAATAAAATTTTAAAAAATTTCAAAAACTCTGGATAAATAATGCAGAAAAATTTATTTCATCTTTTTCTTTGCACTTCATTTAAATATATGACTTTAATTAAATAAATTTTTTTTAGTAATATGGAATTTTTTGGCTTCTAGATTACGAAGAAAGCAAAAAGTAATTAGTATATTCTGACAATTCATAAAATTTCAAAAATTCTTTCGTAATTGAATTTCCAGGTAAACTACACTCTAGCTATTAAGATGATATTATTAAATAAATAACTAAATATATATCTGAAAAGCTCCTCTCTCGAGTCATTAACGAAGGCCCGAGGCAAATTCTTCGCCCCACCAAAGGCACCCACATGGATGGCTACTTCGTCTTTGTGCTCGAAAGTATACTTTAATCTGGATGACGCATCAGAAGGATTTCATTTTCTAAGAGGAAAACAATTCCCTCCTCCTTCCTCTGTCTGCCTTGAAAAATGTAAAGGATCTTTTATTTCTAGTAATAATATTCCATTAAATTAAAAATTGAAATAAAACTGAAAAATTTTGACTTCGTCAGTAAAATATTTCGATAAATACCGGTAAATAAAACACAAAATATTTTTGAGGGAAATCAAAAGGTGGGCTAGCAGATGAGGAGTCAAGTGTTAAGAATATCTCTCTAATAATACTGTATTATTACAGTAGTATTGTGGTGTATTGTAATAAATTTGGGGTGGGAGAGGGAGGAAGGATAAGGGAAAGAAGCGATAGCTTTTAGATTGCTTTGAATTGGTAAAATAGGTTCTATTTTGCTCATAAAAAAAATATCGAACGATTTAAAAATTCTTTTGTTTTCCAGTCCCTTTAAGTTTATATTTTTTCTCTAAGTTTGGCAAAATTCGAATTATTTAAAAAGAAAAATGAGGCTACTACATTCAGTTTAACAACCACTAATTTACAAACAATCAGAAGCTTAAACTTGTTGAATTACTCAAACTAAGATTCTTGTCAATATTTTCTTTTCATTTCATCGCTCATCAGGCATTATCTCAATCAGAGTGTTCTTAATCTTATAGGCCAATTTTTCTAATCAAACGCCATAGAAAACATATTTCCATAAAATTTTTCCTCTTGTTTGTTCCCTACCCTAACAAGAAGGTTCTAAATCTAGGATCACATTTATGTACATCAATCAAATAAGCCTTCCTTCGCAATTATTCAAATATTAAAATGTTATTGAATCAAAATAAGAAGAAAACAAGAAAGAAGACATTCGATAAATTATTTTAATTCTTTGATAAATTAAAAGAAATTGGCAAATGAAGACATTTGGACTGAAGATAAGTCCAATTCACTTTCCAAGTAAATATTAAATATTTCATTGAATTCGTAGCCAATAAATAAATCGAAATATGAATTTATAATGTAATTTCTATGTGTGTATGTAGCAAAAGTATTTTTCAAAATGAATTAAAATAAAAAATCAATTCTAAGACAAATTTTGGGGCTTTGGGAGGTTCAGAGTGAGATCTGATAAAATGGCATCAATTATTTTATAGAAATGAACCAATATTTGATCAAAATATGAAGCAAATCTAGGCAAGTTGGAATACAAAATTGAAATAGATAAATTAATAAAAGATATTCTAAACATCCAAGTATTTAATTCAAAACGCTTAAGATTAAAATACTTCCTTTACACAAATATGTTTTCAATGAAATAATCATTTTGTCATGTTTTTAATAATTAAATCTTTGAATTTGTCAAATATGTATATGCCAACATATATTGGATTTAAAAATGAATTAGAATTGTCAAAATTTCAAGAGGTACTCACCAAATGAAGGATTCCTAGAATTAAACCGATCAGCGAGTACTCGGACCATGTCTAGCAGGAATGGCGTTCTCAGCCTTACTGATTGAAGCACAAAGGATAACCAGGTTTGAAGCCGTTTTCACCCTGTTGAAACAAGAATAAAACCATGTAGAAAAGTATATCTCTACATATCCTCAGTGGGAGAATTGCATGTGTATGTGAGAGAACAAAAAGATAAATCTTTTCCCATTTGAAGAAAAGAAATTTGTTTAAAATTTTGTCTTTAAAAAAAAAAAAAAAAAAAAATCATTAAAAATATAAGCCCTTGACCTATGGTTCAGAGGTAGAACATTAGCTTCTGGTCCCAAAGGTCGATGATTTTCATCCCGTGCCAGGCGAGAAATTTATTAACAATTAATTGAAATAAATAGGAACGGGGTCTAAATGGCCTCAGATGCCGAAAAAGACTAAACAAATTTTAAAAAAATATAATAAGAAGGAAAATTTAGTTAAAATTTATTCTACTTATTTATTCTCCAAAAACTTGAGCTTTTTCTCCCGGTTAATAACTTGAATTTAAATTTATAAAAATATGGTGTGACTGGCGCACAGCACACAACTTTCTATTACCATTCGGTAATAACTTAATAATAAAATTTCAAATTCGTAGCTCATTTCCTTCATGCTTAAAAATGTCCACACACAGACCAATTTGCGGGAACCACATTTTTGGACTCAGGGGATTTCAAAACATGTACCCTATATCTATCAAAATCTCGACATCGAATTTTTGACATGATCGCAATACTTTTTCTCTCTATATATTTCATATGTAGGGTAAGAGAAAGTAAAAATAATCATACTTTAACGTTATACCAAAAAAACAAAAAGTAATTAATTAATTTTCCCAATTGGCTATTCTATTTTATCTGACCGGCTCTGTCTCTTTCCTATGCCTTGACAAATGTTAAGTCCATCCCAAGTGAGAAATGTAGACATTGAATGAATTAATTTTATTCTTTATAATATATTGTTAATGTGACTTTTATTTTAAAAATATATTTATTAAAAAATTTCTATTGTGTATAAAAAAAGAAAAAGCTTCTAGGGGAGTGTAGATCAAGAAGTAATTTTTCTCCTTGATGCTATATAATCTATAATATAGGCCTATAGATGAATGGCCTGTGATTTTGGCAAGTGGATGGATCGTCGAAACGTTAAACAGCACCTGGAGGTTAGTTTTGATTTGTTCTCTCTCTTACTCTTAAAGATTGAAGAGGACACTCCCACATACCAGAGTTCGGTAGCGTGTGCAAGTGTGTGTAAGTAAGCCGTAAGCGCATACCAAAGCTGATGGCTATTTATTTCCCGGTGATGGTGATGGCATCAACCATGAACCCGGGACACACCTGTCAATCTGGCGTGAGCCCCCTGCGGCGTTCACGCAAGCCAATGTGTCAATACACACCTTCTTAATTACTCTGTGATGCTTATTTGGAAGAAAAAAAAATACCCCTACTTACTCATTTCCATAATCAAATCATTTTAAACAACACACCGACTCAATCTCAAGGCTGACGATCTAATCCGAATAAAAAATCAACAGTTTAAAATTAGGTAATTATAATCAGAAGGTTTTTTTTTTTTTGAGTAGGTGTATATTCAAACATGAATTAAGGTCTAAATTATATGTATTTGCATTAAGCAGTTGTCGCCGCCCTTTATATGAAGGATAGATTTTGTATAAGACTTCCTCTAAAGCACATTTTATTTTGAGAGATCTTGGGGAAAAAAATAAAAAATCGATTAGAAGAGAAATAAGTAATTGTTTTCAATGGATTGGAGATTTATCAGTAAGTTGGAGCAAAGAACAATAGGCCCCAGAAGACATTCTTTTTGGGGTTGGTTCAAAAGAGAGAGAGAGGCCCATCGCTTAGTCTGAAGCTTGATGAAAGAGAGGAAAAGAAGACTAATATACAGATGTCAATCAATCTTAGCAATAAATAAGCCACGTAAAATACTGAATCAAATAAAATTTGAAAAATATTTGAGCCAGGAAAGTTTAGTCTACAATAGTGCCAAACTAAATAGGGGTAAATATTATTTCAAAGCGTTTTTGACTCAATCGGACCTGTTGTATATCAGGATTCACTAAAAATAAAATTGTTTCCCATTTTTATATGAAAAGGAAAAAATAAAAAAATTTTCATCTATAGCTGGCGAACAACATAATGGTTGGCCCCGAATTAATATTCATAATCGAGTCTCGCACGAATCTTAAAATCGGTCTAGCAAAAATATTAGATCCAAGCACTGATTAGTAAGAGCAAGGCTATTGCAAAAAAGATTATATTAAAAATTAAAATAATACACATTTTTATATGAAAAACCATCCTACCCGAAACGGAACCACTCCTCTAAACTCTGACCAATGGTATACGGCATTTAGCAGTTGGAAGATTGTAAAACTATGGCCCAATGAAAAAATTAAACTTTTATGAGAATGTCCTGGTATGGTCAGCCAAGGTGAAAAACAAAAAAGTCTATTTTTTGTTGACTTTTCGAGTGCCGATCACACTCTTCATCAGGACAAAAATGATGCCAAATTGTCAGGTTGGTTATCATTTTCGTCATTGATGAAGAGTGCGACCGGCAGTCGAAACGTCGACATAAAAATAGACTTTTATTTTGTTTTTCGCCTTGGCTGTCTACTGTATACCACCACAACCTCATATCATAATATCCTCCCATCAAGAAACAACTACTAGTTAAACTGATTTTTTACTTTCTCTTACCTATATGTACTTATATGTTAATATACATATACTGTATATGGACCCTGTTTGGCAATAGTGTGCCAAGCGACAAAAAATTAAAAATTGAGTTAAGCACGGAATTTGTTTCAAATGCTATAATTAATAGTATTTTTTATGAAATATGTCCTAAAAAAATTTATATTTAATGTTACTTGCAAAATTGACAAAAAAAATTATATATAAAACAAAAAACTTTAATGTAAATTTTTTCAAAACTCTGTAGATGACGCTTGACACACTAATGCGTAACAGGGTCCATATAGAGAGAAGGTTTTGGATTCATGTCAAAAATTAGAAGTCTAGACGTTTTGAGGTCCCCTGATTCCAAAAAAAGTGGTTTTCGCGACATGGTCTGTCTGTGTGTCTGTGTGGGTTCAATTTAAAGCATGAAGGAATTGAGCTAGGAGGTTGAAGACACCCCCTAGGGCGTGAAAATAAGCTTTTAATCAAAATCGGCCAAAGAGTACTAGCACTTTACTGATGCACTTTTTCAATTTTTTTTCAATTTTTTCAATATTCGCTTCAACGATTTTGATTAAAATTATTAAATCAATTATTTTTTAGAATGCTCTTTAAAATGTATATTCTCATTTTGCCATTGAAATCACTTTACTCTTGTACTCCATAGGAAAGTTAGGATAAATGATTGCGATGGTAACAAAATATAAATATTTTCCCATACTTATAAATTTTACATCTTGAAATTCGATGTACCGTCCTGTCGGGAACTAAATAAATATATGTCGACACAAAAAATCTGGTGTGACAAGCACAGACCACAACTTTCGATAACCGAAGGTAAGAGAAAAGGCCGAAAAGGCACCACGCCTCAAAAATTTGCCAAAAAAAAAAAAAAGTTTACGGGCTGGAAGGTAGCGCTTCCGGTCTCCGTCCGCCTCTTCTCGGTTCTTCCTTTTTTAGTTGCCGTGGAGTGTTATCAAAAAAGATAGATCCATTTTACTTTCTCTTACCTATGTATATATGTAATATATATATAGAGAGAAAGTATTGGATTCATGTCAAAAATTCGATGTCGAGATTTTGATGGATCTTCACGTTTTGAGGTCCCTTGAATCCAAAAAAGTGGTTTTCGCGACATGGTCTGTCTGTCTGTGTGTGGGTGTGTGTGTGTTCAATTTTAAGCATGAAGGAATTGAGCTAGGAGGCTGAAATTTTATATTTAAGTTAAACACCCCCCGGGACCGGAAAAATAAGCTTTTAATCAAAATCGGCCAAAGATTACTAGTACTTTGCTGATGTACTTTTAAAGTTTTTTTCGATTTTCTCAAAATTTGCTCCAACGATTTTTTTTAAAATTCAAAAATCAATTATTTTTTAGATTCTTTTTAAAATGTATATTCTCATTTTGTGATTGAAATCTTCTGAAGACCACTTTACTCTTGTATTTCATAGGGAAGATAGGAGAAATGGTTGCCATGGTAACAAAATATAAATATTTTCCCATACTTATAAATTTTACATCTGAATTCATGTTTCGTACTGTCGGGAACTAAATATATGTCGACACAAAAAATCTGGTGTGACAAGCACAGTACACAACTTTCGATTACCGAAGGTAAGAGAAAGTTGTGTGCTGTGCGCCAGTCACACCAGATTTTTTTACTTTCTCTTACCCTATATATGAAATATATAGAGAAAGTATTGGCTTCATTGTTATTCTCTCTAATACATGGGTGCTTCTATGGCGCCCGGTGTCATTTAATGCAAGTCGGTCTTCATTTAAAGTAATGAAGACTCATATAAATTAAATAAGATTAATTTCACCCCTCTGAGGGGTGGATTTTGACAAAAGGCTGGAGTTTCTAGATACACATTTCTAGATTTAAATAAGTATTCTTTAGAGATCAATTTCATATTAATACTATATTCCGAAAATTATATATAATCTTGTGTTTTTTATAACTACTATCAGGGGCGTATATAAGCGAGTCTCCCCCCCCCCGAAATAAAAATTTCGGCAGAAAAATTTTTGAATTCGGCCCCCCCGAAAAAAATTTCTATATACGCCCCTGACTACTATAGTAGTTATAAAAAAAAGCATCAAATTTATTCTTGGGCTCACTATTCGGAAATTTTTAAGTTTTAAATTTCCCTCTCTAACTTAAAGTTTTAAATTTCACTCACTGGCTCCACTTCCTCTCACTCTAACCAATCAGTGAGAGAGAGGTAAACAGGAACATAACGGAAGTGAGTGGCTAGCGTTTTATATTATATTAATAGTAATGATGATAAGCAAGGATCAATATCTGCCACTAGAAAACAGGGGCGTATATAGAAATTTTTTTCGGGGGGGCTCCGGACTCAAAAATTTTTCTGAGGAAAATTTTTTTTTTTAAGAAACTATACTTTTTTTCACACGAAATTTTTTGAGGAACATTTTTTCTATTGCGGAACCAAAGTTGTCCATCCTGCGGAAAAATTTTTGCGCTGATGTCTGTATATCCCTATATATGTATATGTGTTTGGGAAATTTCGGGGGGCCGGGCCCCTCGGCCCCCCCCCCCCTTAAATACGCCCCTGCTAGAAAATGAATAAAAAATAAATAATCTTTTTTTTTTTTTAATGAATATATATAATGTAAATTTTGTTTTATTGCTCCATTGTTTTACGTGACCATTAAACCTTTAAATTCTAGAGTACTGCGAAATCACGTAAATACGTCACCAGCCGCCACTATGCTACCTTGTCGGTCGAAATAGATGAGGAGGAGTGAATTGAATTAGCACGACAGAGGCGACTTGGTATGAAGCATGATGAGGAGCTAGGGTGGGGACTCAAAGGAGGGACTAGGAGGCTGGCTGGCTGTCTTGGCTATTGCTATATACAGGGCGCGCGTGTCTCGGGACTAGGCGTGGGACTTGCCTCGGCCTGGGAACCGAGGCCGCGCGCCTGTTCTCACGACCTAGCCCACGCACCACGCACCACGCACCACGCTCACGCGCCAAGCACGCGTGCGTGCTTAGCAACTCAAATACCTACATAGACAGCCTTCCCTCCCGTTAATTAATTAATTTATATTTGGTCTATATCTATAGTGATTCTTGTTTGTTTACCATGAACCATTTCATAAAGAAAAAAAATCTGGTGAGGTTTTTAGAGAAAAAAACTAATTTTCGAGTTAATTATTCGGGATTTCTTTATTTATTCTATTAGAGGATTTGTTTCTGCACCAAATGACATCTCATTTAGTCTGATCGGATTAGCCGTTCGGAATCTACAGGGGTTTAAACTTTCAAATTAGAATTTACAGCAGCGCGGTAAATTAAAATGATAGGAAAAAAACAAATGGTGAAATCTTTAGCTGAAAACACATTCTTTCTAACCGTATACTCCCCATAATTATACCTCTTAAGACAGAGGAGTTATTCAAGCCGATAAACTTTTTTCGTGCATGCCCCTCTAACCTGCCTCTATAGACACATGATTTGTAAGACGTTGTCACGTCAAAAAATCTGGTGTGACTGCCGCACAGGACACAACTTTCTCTTACCGAAGTTGTAGACTATGCTTGCCACACCAGATTGTTTGTATAGACATTTTAAAGAGGATAAAAATAATTAATTTATGAATTTTAATCAAAATCGTTAGAGTAAATTTTGAGAAATCGAAAAAACTGAAAAAGTACATCAGTAGCACTTTTTGGCCAATTTTGTTCAAAAGCTTATTTTGACTGTTCGGGAGGGTACCTAACTTGAACTTCAATCTCGTAACTCAATTTCTTCATGCTTAAAATCTTTATACACACAGACAGACAGACAGACCAATTTGCGGGACTCACTTTTTTGGACTCAGGGGACAACAAAACATGCAAATTTTTTATATCCATTAAATATCGACTTGCCCACGGGGCTTGGAGTACCATCTATACCGAACGTCGCGGGTTCGGACCCCAGGCAGTCCGATAATTTTATTTAAGGCATTTGGATACCAAATGACTTAAATAAAAATGCCTGGACCCCAATATGTATAATACTCATTAACGGATATCGTTTAAAGTCTTAAATGGCCTAAGTTGCCGAGAAGACTGTGTGAATGTGTGTGTGAATGAGAAAAAAAGTGTGAATGTTTAAAAAAAAAAAAAAAAAAAAAAAATATCGACTTCAAATTTTTGACATGAACGCAATTCTTTCTTTCTCTCT
>JAKCPI010001526.1:0-22455 GCA_023213315.1 Euborellia annulipes
TGGCGCCCTGCGGACGAACCCTTACTCCCTAATAGCAACAACTGGAGGTAAGAGAGAAAACAGTGTTAACTCTAAAATAGAAAGACCTAAAAAATAAAACAGCATTCAGGCCGCAAATCTATCAAAATTATGTCTAAATATCAGTCAAGAGACATGGGAAGCTGAGTTTGCTTCACCAAGCCACTTAAAATGTCCATCTACGCTTATATTCAGGGGTGACATATCCTTCACCGGCCAGGACACAAATGTTATATTACGAATACATGGTAGATTATAAACTTTTTAGTGTGATACACTATAAACAACTCCTTATAGCCGGCAATGTAAACAAATACTGTGAATATTTTTTTCTTTTATCGGGGAAACAGGCCCCTACTGGAACCGCCTCCAGCAGAGACACACACCACCCCAACAACAACGCCATCGGTTATGGAAGCAACAAAATATTGGATGGAAATACTGACCGAGATATATATTTATCACCGTGAGCACCACTCCACAAGTGCAATTAAGCGTCTACCGAAAAAGCATAGTACTCGATTTAAAAAAATAATAAAAAAGAAATTAGTTACATGAAACCTATGCGCCTCGATCTTGACTAACGCCCACTAAATGTTATAAAAAAAAAAATTTTATTAAAATTATATGTCAAAGGTAAAATGTTTTAAGGAAGATTGTCTTGAGAAAATTATGCTATGTTAGATAAAATTTAAAACTGCCTAGTCTCAAACAAAAAAAAAAAAAAAAAAAAAAAAAAAAAAATTTTTATTCTGAAAGCCTAGTAAAGCTTGGTAATTGACCAGGAAAGGTGTTGGAAAGGGAGGAAATCTTATTAATACAAATCTGCAATTGAATGTTTACTAAATAAATGAGTAAAGGGGGTATGGATTAAATTATATTTTAAAGAAAATAAAAAGAGAATTCTGAAATAGTAATTGTTAAAAATTTGATAAAGAAATGTCCAGGTAGTAGGTATAAAAAAAATCTTGCTAGATAAATGAATGGGAAAGGAAAACTCTCTCAATGAAATGTAAAATGTTAAATCTATAAAAAAAAAAAATTAATTTATTTTTGTATGTAGAAAAAACTCCCTAATAATTTATGATAAAAATTTTATATATTACTAAAACGAAAAATAACCAATAATTGTAATAATTATAAATATTTAATAATTAATAAAATTTGTTGTAATAATTAATAAAAAAATATACAAAAAAATAAATAATTAAATATTAAAAAAAAAAAAAAAAAAAAAAAAATTTTCATTAATAAGAGAGGGAGGAAATAATGTGTTAACAGATTAAAATTCATTTGACAAAGTCAGAATAGAGGAGAAAGAAATTGTAAAAGAGAAATCAAGTAATCAAAAAAAAAAAAATTTTTAAATACTAATTAATAAATTAACAAAAATAAAAAAATAAAATATTTTATATGAACAAACAGGAATATTGTCTGAAGGATGAAGGGGGATATTTCTCCGCTGTGTTTCTTGTTGGAAGTCACGTAAGGAAAGAATAAATGAATTGCTGTTTAGAACTTGATGATGGGGAATCAGTCAGTTTAGAATTATGATAGATGTTTGGGAAGGAAGGTTGCCATGAAATAGTATTGGATCCAAATTCCGAGAAGTAAGTAGAAGGTGACATTGTTCACGGCCTAAGTGGCGAAGAAAACAAAATATTATAAATAAAAAAAAATAAAAATATATATATAAATAAAAATTGTTCTATTCGGGTAGGGAAGCGAAGAAGGCACCCTAAACCCAATTTACGAAGCTATGTGGGAGAAAAGTGGAAGCTATGTGGTAAGATGAGGGAATTGGATACCAAAACACTAAAAGTGGGCCTATCCAACCAAAATCTATATGAGTAAGCTACTGTATACCGGTAATTGAGTATACTGTTGGGGGTGTTCGTTCTGAAGCGTGAACGAAAAGGAGAGGCATTGTGGTGGGAGTGTCGGCTCTGAATCCTCAGCCAATAGTGTATACAAGTATAAATTCAATTAGAAAATAAAAATATAATTTTAAAATATAGATTCTTGATTACTCTTTAACAAGTAATATAAAAAAAAATAATAGACAAGGATAACCGGAAAGATTTTGTCCATTGTCTCCGACGACAAAATCTCTTCGAGTCGGGGGATGTTATATATAAAGCCCCATGAGAGTGCAAGAAGATAAGGAATTATACCTGGAAATTTTTTTTATACATCAAATAAAAACGAGTCAATGTTTGTGAAAAAGTTTATATTATTTATTTAAAATATAATGACAATAGTTAATTTTAATTATATCAAATTACAGTGAGGGAAGTGATCAAGTTAGCACCCAACCCTTTCCCCCCCCCCTTTGTGCGGCGATGTGTGGATTGGAAGAAAAGAGAGAAGGGGGAATGGTCCTCCCCTTTTACCGAGAAAGGAACCTGAAAAAAGCACAAGCGAAGATTAGTTAAAAGAAAAGTGAATTAAAATAACAAAATAATGAATTTTTAACTTACAAAAAAATCAAAATTTCTTCTTAATAAGAAAGAATTAAAATATAAATTCCATTAGGTGAACCCCCACCCCAATGGAGGGGAGCGTCTGGGCGAAGGGGAAGCCATGTCACGAGGAGGCGAGGAGACGCTCTTGAGCAACCAAGCGAGACGGAGCTTTTGAAAGTCCGCAAGAATATAACTTTAAAGTGTGCGTTTTTCCATCAAAATAAAAACGCGACCAATTGTTGAACTGGTCCAGAGATATATCACAAAACCTACAATCAAAGAAAACCGAAGGAAGAGGCGAGCAATCTCCATTATACACATACCGTTAATTACCTGAGCAGCGACGGCAAGGCAGCTTCCAATTCCGCAACATTCAAACTAATCAACGTTCTCAATAACCAGCTAAGTTGTCCGTATTTGCCCCTGTGTTCCCCAGTGTTTGATTTCATAAAAAAAAAAAAAGCGCTTAAATAAAAATTACAAAGGTTCAAAAATAATATATGATCATATATCGAACTCACGTAAATTATTAATCAATCTCACGTGACGATATACAAACTCTTAAAATAAATTAATAAAAAGAATAGTCATTAACTTTCCCTAGTATAAGCCTAGATATAAGTTTTATTTGAAATCTCAGAATACAGCAAATGCTAAATAAATATAGCAAAAAGTATATTTAATAATTAATAAAAAAATTCGTTGTATAAATTAAATTCAAATCACTCATTGCTCATTTAATTAATCAATAATCAAACTAATTAAAGCGAAGTAGATAACTTATTAAATCTTTATTAACAAAATTCTTATTTCTTTTATTTTCAACACCCTTTACTGACAATTTCAGGTACAGGCTAAGCTGAGTTGCACGTACACATACGTAATAAAATTAATAAAAAGCACACACCCCCGTATATAAAAAGTGCATCAGTAAAGTACTAGTACTCTTTGGTCAATTTTGTTCAAAAGCTTCGTGTCACGTCCCATGGGGGTGCCTAACTTAAATATAAAATTTCAACTTGCTAGCTCTTTTCGTTCTTGAGATATTTTGTTCACAGACACACAGACACACACACAGACAGACCATGTCGCGAAAACCACTTTTTTGGATTCAGGGGACCTCAAAACGTGTATATCCATCAAAATCTCGACTTCGAATTTTTGACATGAAACCAATACTTTTCTCTCTATATATATTAACATATATATAGAGGTAAGAGAAAGTAAAAATTGAAAAGACAACTAGCTGCGTTGCTCATTTGAGATTTCCTGAACTCAAATAAAATGATATGGATTTGTGTTTTTACTTAGAAATGTATAAGTTATTTTATTATAAAATGTTGAATAAATTATAGTATTATTAAGGCAGAACAGGTCTTCTTAAGAAGAAACAAACCGTTACGTTTTTTTTTTTTTACTTGATGCACAGTGTATATCACTTGTAAATTTAGAAATAGGTCTTTGAAATTACAAAAAAAAGGCCACAAAGCTTCAAAACCTTTTCGCTCTCCTTTTTCTCGGTTCCCCTGTGTAATCAATTGTGTGGATATTTTTTAAAAACAGCGACTACATTCAGCAGAGGATCTTCTGACAAAACGTAAAGAAAAATGATTAAAAAAAAAAACTTTGAAACTTTGAACCTATAGGGTCAAAGTTTAACACTACTGTTATATTTAATTTTCACATTTTTAATGTTTCATCCGAAACAAGATTTTCAGACGAAACCGAAACCGAATTTCGGCCTCAATTTTAGTTTCGGCCGAAACCGAAACGCAAAAACAGGAGAGACACGAAATTTTTTTCGAAACATTTCCCTGTTTGCGGAACCAAAGCCCCTTTTCCACCGGGCGGAAAATTTTTTTTCATCCTCAAGTGGAAATCATTTGATCTTTTTTTTCATCCCATCTTTTCAGACTCAGGTTTCGGCTACTTTTAGGCCGAAACCGAATATTCGGTCTGTTCCTAGTTTCAACTAGAGCGGACGGTAAAGAGATTAAATTTAATGAAGGCTTATTTAAGAAATAGGAGAGGGTTAAATTCTTACGATAATAACAAATACAGTAGAGTCCCGGTAATCCGAACTTCCTGTTAATCCGAACTCTTTTTGCGTACGATTTTTTTCTTTATTTTATTATTATTATGAAATATTTATTTAGAGTTTAATATCACCGACACGGTTTATAACGTTATAAATACGACTTTATTATCAAAATTAACTAATTCAAGCTTACAATTCCGGTTAATCCGAACTTCCCGATAATCCGAACGACCCTCGGTCCCAATTAGTTCGGATTAACGGGACTCTACTTATTATACAGTATAAGTTAATAGCAAAGGAAAGTAAATTTAACCGAGAGCGTCTCATTTTACTTTTCATCTACATATGAATAATGCAAAGAAAGAAGAATAAAAGGGAAATGCAATTCAATAAAATGCCTATAAATCACACCACATTCCTGGCATCCAAGAAAGGGAAGGATTTAGAAGAACACTTACCAAATCCGCGCGCGCGACTTTTAAATTTTTGTTCCGCGCTCTCTCTTCCTCACTCTAGAGATATCAATTATCCAGTGGAGTGAGCCCGGCTTAAGAAACACAATGCCCCTATTGTTCTTTTTTTTTAATAGCAACCAAAAAAAAAATCCAAAACAAAAACAATACGCCGCTTATACTTATAATCCTTTGATTTATAACCAGAGGTTGGTTGTGTTTATATTCTAGTTCATCTCATCAAATTTAAATATTTCACTTTCGCTCCACCAAAACCAAAGTATGAATGATATATAGTAAAAAAAAAGGAAGAGAAAAAAAAAATAAATTGAAAAACACTCTAATCCGAAAAAATTGAATTCAAAAAAACAATCAATTGAAAAAAATAATATGTAAATCCTTTGAAAACTTAATCCTCCATAAATGTTTTTTTTTTTTGTCTTTTAGCGTTCACCTTATAAATTTTGAATAAATCATTGCACTAATTTTTACACAATACCCAGTAGTTTTTTTTTAGTTTATAATATTTCATTCATTTATAATATTAGATTTTTATTTTCCCTTACTTTACACACGTAACTGCAAACTTGACAAGCATGCACGTATAATCATTTTGTACAAGCAAACGGTAGCGTTTGTAGTAGAATTTTGCGCAAGCATTTTAATTGTGCAAGCCGCTTGATGCTCGATTGAATTTTAAACACGCACAAGCATATTTGCGCTAGCAAAACTCTCCGCCATTTTATAGACGTCTTGACATTTGATATTTATTTAATATATATTTAATATTTCAATTTAAATATTAATATTTATTGTGTCTCTGTTTAAAGCAAGTGAGTATTTCTTGTTATCTTCGATTAAAAAACTTTCATAGTTTGACATTTTTAGGTTAATTTTAGGCATAAGCTGTTTCTTGCTTGTGCCGCAGGGAATTTGTGCATGCTGGTACAAAAAATTTGCACATGCATGCTTGTCAAGTTTACAGTTACGTGTGTAGTCGCCTTTATAGTAGATTTTAATATTTGGAGAGTAGGTACAGGTATGTCAAAAAATATTTAAATCAAAAAGAAAAAGAGCTATGAAGTTGAAATTTTATAAGTTAGTACCCCTCAAACACACGAAAATAAGCTTTTAAATAAAATTGGTCAAAGAATAATAGTGCTTTACTAATGTCGCCTACTCTGAGTTTCTAAAAATTCGCTCTAACGATTTTGATAAAAATTCAAAAATCAATTATTTTCTTTAAAATCTTGTCAAAAATTCGAAGTGGAGATTTTGATGGATATATACGTTTTGAGGTACCCTGAATCCAAAAAAGTGGTTTTCGCGACATGGTCTGTCTGTGTGTGTCTGTCTGTCTGGGTTCAATTTTAAGCATGAAGGAATTGAGCTAGGTGGTTGAAATTTCATATTTAAGTTAGACACCCCCCGGGCGTGGAAATAAGCTTTTATTCAAAATCAGCCAAAAAGTACTAGCACTTTACTGTTGTACTTTTTTTTTCGATTTTCTCGAAATTTGTTCCAACGATTTTAGTTAAAATTCCAAAATCAATTATTTTTTAGATACTCTTTTAAATTGTATATACTCATTTTACCTATCCTCATTTTGCCCTTGAAATCTTTTGAAGACCACTGTATTGTTGTAATTTTTTTTTAACACTCACACTTTTTTCTCATTCACACTCCCATTCACACTCTTTTCGGCAACATAGGCCATTTAAGACTTGACGATAACTGTCGTAATGAATATATCTATTGAGGGTCCAGGCATTTCTATTTAGTATTGTTGTAATTCATAGGAAAGATAGGAAAAATGGTTGCTATGGTAACAAAATATTTTTCTGTTTATAAATTTTTATACCTCTTGAATTCAAATGTACTGTACTGTCGGAAACTAAATAATATATATCTCAACATAAAAAATCTAGTGTGACAAGCACAGTACCAACTTTTTTCTTGCCGAAGGGCAAGAGTGCTGTGCGACTATTCACACCAGATTTTTATCAAAGGCTTCATTTAAATCATCAAAAATTATTCTGTATTGATTTTACTTACGATAAATATTAATGTCATAATTAGACTTGAATATTTTTTTCATTTTGGAAATCGAAATAATTTAATTTCATTTTATATTTTGATGTCTGTGAAAGGGGGAGGGGTAGGGGGAGGGTTGAGAGCCCCCCCCCCTCAATAACACCTCCCCGTGTTATTACACCCGCTCACTTCTTAAAATTAAAATTTTTTATTTCAAATTCATTTTTATAATTAAAAACTTCGATCCATACTCATATCTAATGAATGGATTAATTAATTATTGCTTAAAGTAATTTAAAAATTTTTTTTTAACGTTTTTTAAGTTAGTTATATTTTATATTTGAAATAATCAATAAAATTTGAGTTCTTCATAGTTACCCAAAATTAAATTATCTAGTAACGCTCCCCTTGTTAACAGCTTAAGGCGAATGTTGTACAGTATTTATATATTTTTAATAAATATTTATGACATTAAAAAAGTAGATACAATTTTTTTATTTTAATCTCCAGGGTAGCCCAAGCAACCCCCACTCAGGGGCTCACTTCTAATGAGTACGTGGATGGCGACCACGAGTTACCCGAGCTAAGGCTGGCATTTCTTTCTTTTATGTCAGCCTTTTTTTTCCCCTTTTCATATCAAGAGTCAGGCCATGAGACGGGTCCGCTTGCTTTTCTATCGGTCTCATTTATTTATAAATTAATTTTGCCGACCCCACATAGGGATAAGGCCAAGATAGAAGATGAATCTACAGGGTAGTAGAAAAGTGTCTAAATCATTTTTTTGTATTTTCTGTTGAAAAATATCATTCTTCTTAGCCCTGAACTGGGTAAGAGGGTAATTGAAATTTTTCAGTTCGAAAAGTGTTTAACAGTGGCTCTAACAATGACAACAAAATGGAGTTAGTCACTTTGCTAATTAGACCGTCGATATAAAATTATATGGTTTTCGAATGGGGGGGGGGGCGCTAAAAAGGTATTGTGCCCCGGTCGCGAGTGAAGCTCGCTACGCCTCTGTTCCAATGTATGTAATTTAATAAATAAATGGAAAAAAATAGCGACGCCAAAAAAACTTTTAAATAAAAAATGTCATCAAATGCCTTTAGAAAGTAAAGTTATTCAACAGATAGGAATAAAAAAAACTTATTATTTTTCTAGGGATTAAAAAAAAAATTCATTATTTACTCCACACAAATAAAACGAACAAAAAAAAAATCATTTTAACAAAGGTAGTTTTTTTTTTTATATAGAGCTGAATTCTCTATTTGCCAGCCAAACTCAAATAGAAAACACTCTCGAAAGTGAATTAATAGTTTTCTCTTTGTATTTCCCTGCGTCATTTTGGTTGGATTATAACTCAATAGAGAATTATTTCGATTGGAAGGTATTTAAATAAATAAACATCTATCTGTGGGCTTAAATAATTAATCTTACTTTATTTCTATTGATTATAAACTAACATTAATATAATTGAGTTTGAAGGAATTTAAGCACAGTGGGTACAAAACCGGGAAACGTGGACAAAAGTCCAAAATTAGATAGAATTTCTTGAGTTGAATGGCTGTAGATATTCAAATTGTATAAAAGAACGGGAGCCTTCTCGGGAAACAGCAGACAGGATAAAATTTTATATTTCTTTGCTGACGTTTCGGGTGCTAGTCGCACTCATCCTCAGGGCCTATGGTAACAATTTTTAATAGTAATTAATTATTTTATATACATAAATACAATAAATGATATTACATGAAATATTAAGATTTTACTCACAAGCAAAATTGCCAAAATTTAGTATTACAGGTTATGCGGTTCTTAAAATTAATTTCATGCTTATACATGAATTTATTCGTTTCTAGCATTTATGATATGTATAATAATAAAACTTATCACAAAACGTTTTTACTGACACCACATCCAAATATTGGATTTAACATTCAAATAGCATTGTTAGATCACACTTTCCAAAGAATATTGTTGATACAGAAGATGTGATAAAGAGCCTTACGTCAGATATTGTTCGTAAGGAAAACTTAATTTGTAAATGGGGATGCGATTGTATATCTGGTCAAAGCAATTTTAAACAAAAATTCGATGATGATACTGATGGCAATAAAACAGACGCGAATATCCGGAGTAAAAATGATTAAAAATGATCGAGGGATCCACACGCCCGCAGCAGGTCTGCATAGTGAACCTTTAGGGGCACACAGGGATACACACGCGCAAATAGCAAATGATGAATTTTTTAATTATTTAACATTCAAATATAATTTATTTCTTATTTTTAATGTCGGTTAGGTTAATGACTCTTTAATTCTCTTGATTTAAATACTTATTTTTTATTTAACTAAGAATCGATTTTTATTTTTATAAATCATTTAGAAGTAATTTGAAAAAAATCATCATTTGCTATTTGGGTGTTGTGTCAGTAAAAACGTTTTGTGATAAGTTTTATTATTGTACATATCATAGATGCTAGAAACGAATAAATACATGTATACGCATAAAATTAATTTTAAGTACCGCATAACCTGTACTAAATTTTGTTACCATAGGCCCTGAGGATGAGTGCGACTAGCACCCGAAACGTCGGCAAAGAAATATAAAATTTTTTATTTATCCTGTCTGCTATTTCCCGGGAAGGCTCCCGTTCTTTTATCCAATCCAAAATTAGAGTTTCAATTTGGGGACTTTGAAGCCCCTAAATAGTTTTATTAGTGTTAGGAACGACCATTTTTGTTAGTCATATGCACATATCTTCTCAAATTAATTAAAGAATATTTGTCTCAAATAAATTTAAAAAAACGCTTATTTTGTTTGCTGAAGTTACGGGTGATTTAATAAAAGTATTCTACAAATTCCATAAAAAGAATGCAATAGAACCTCTGAAAGGTTATTTGCAACAAATGAATCATGGCTGGAGATTAACGTTATTTTATGTGAAGAACCATACAAGTACAAAAGTCGCATCGCCTACAGTCTTCTAGTTTGAAGATTCTAGCGATCTAAGTAAACGGAGATGAACGCAGAACACAGCGTTGAAGAACCGTCCTACGCTACCCAAATGAGTTTTCGGACTTCTGGGAAATTAGATGCCTCAAAGCTGGTTCAGGACATTACTGAAGGTAGCCCAACCAAAACTACCAGCTACAGAGTCTCATTAAACGAGGATCGCGAGAAACAAATGACCAAAGATAAGGAGGCTCTGTCGCTCATTATTATTATTATTAATAATTGTCCATAAATATGTATAATAACATCAGAGCCGCTAGTATTTAACACAACTGTTTGTATTGTATCTTTTTTATAAAAAATATGTTTTGAAACCTAAAAAATAATGTTTTCCCAGCGCTACAGATATAACAATTACGGAATGCAGCGCTGAAGTAAAAGTACAAGCATTGTTTCCAAAGAATATTGTTGATACAGAAAGATGTGATAAAGAGCCTCACATCAGATAATGTTCGTTAGGAAAATTTAATGTGTAAATGGGGATGCGACTGTATATCTGGTCAAAGCAATTTTAAACAAAAATTCGATGATGATACTGATGGCAATAAAACAGACACGAATATTTCGAGTAAAAATGATCATTGTTACTGCACAGCAATCAATTGTTGACGGCAAATAAATAAATGTTAGATTAGTCACTGGCAAAGTTTGCAATTCATTAATAAGCACTTCTTCCAGTCAGAGATGCTATCTTTGCGAATGCACTTGAAAGCAATTTAATATATAGTTGAAATTTTAAAGAAATAAATCAAAGAAGATAATTTGCAGTTTGGCATTTCAACTTTACATGCATGGATTCGTTTATTTGAGTGTCTTTTACACGTTTCTTAAAAATTGGAAGTTAGAAAAATGGCAAAATCGCGGCGAAGACAAACAAAACATCGAAACTGAAAAAAAAAAAACACCCAGCAAGGTTTTCGTCAACAATTGGGTCTCTTGGTTGATCAGCCGAAACAAGGATATGGAAATTCAGCAGCGTTGTTTCTTCGAAAATTCAATGATTTCTGCTAACGGGAGTAGACGAACAGTTGATAAAAAGATTTCACGTTATTTTATAAGTAATTACTTGCGGTTTTGAAATCGATGTTCCTAAATATGAAGAATTTTGCAGAAGCAGCCAGTCTATTTGTGCATTTATTGTATATCAGTGGTATTATATGCCAACTGTAGTACATAAATTGTTGATTCACACAAAATAATTCAAACATCACTTTTGCCAATTGAGCAAATATCTGAAGAAGCCCAAGTGTCATGTAACAAATTTATAAAAAAAGCATCAACAAGACTTTGGGCGCGCAAGGAAATCTTTAGTAAATTTTTTAGCATTAAAAATTTTTGTTTTTGTATTATTTTACAAATTGGGGGAGGAGGGGGAAGGCGTCATATGATTAAATATTTTTAAGGGAGGCCTTGTAACATAAAGTTTGGAAACCACTGATTTAGAGTCTATATGGCCTAAGATGCTGAAAAAGATTAATTAAAAAAAAAAATTATTTTGTTATTAATTTATCTAAAATTTGAAATCGCCGATCTTGGAAACCTCCCATTGCCAATTTTTATTGAAATCGAATTATTTTTTTTTTTTAAGTTTGCCATATTTTTTTTTTTTTTTTTTTTGAAAATATAATATCAAATTCGAAATTAGCGACCTCAAAAACCCCTGCGTATTGAATTTTAGATAGATTAAATAACGTTTTCGGAATTTGGAACTGGCAGTGCCAATGGCAATGACTTTTTTTCTTGTTTTATACAAAAAAAGTGCACGGAGTAATAATATTGTCATATAAATAAAGAGGTAGATCTTCTTTTCCCCTACAAGATGGAGGTCTTATCTTAAATTTCGATCATAATGGCGCTTGGTTCCTTTATGCCTAACATCGTCCAAATATCTTCAGCTATCCATTTCAAGATATCATACTACTTTTCTATTAATCTATAAAACATTGATAAGTTCGTACGATTAGGAATTGTTTTAAAAAGAAGATATCAAGACAATGGCTCCGTGTGTTTTGATCTCTTTTCAACGTTCTTTTTTTTTTTTAAACAGAAAAGAAATTGGGAATGTACGTCTCGTTCTAATTTTATTTTTCGCTTGATTCGACATCACCTAATCAGGAACCGGAATCGAGGGCCTGTGACCGATCAGTTCAATAAACTCCCCGGAAGGGTTCGATTTCGCTCCGGTTGCTTGACCATTTGTGTATCTCCAAGTCACCTGTGGTGCTTTTCAATCTTGATAAAATAGACTTTTCACCCCCCGCCAAGCACACAAATTGCCCCCCCACCCCCACCCCCATCCACCCTCCTTCTTCGTTCTAAAGTTCAAGTTTGCTCAAGCCCCCAAACTTTCTGATAGAATTGTGAGTGATGTTAATCTAATACAGGAGACCAAAGTCATCATGCACTTTAATCAAAATGTAATCTTTGCCATTCAAAGGCAAACGCAATTTATTTATTTATTTATTTTTTTTGATATAATTTCTTCTTGTGCTGTTTCCATATTCGCTTCTTCTTCTCCGTTGGGAATTAGTCGTCTTCTTCCCAAACTCAACAAATTAGTAAACTCTCTCTCTCTTTCTTTTCCTCCCCCTCCCCCCCCCCTGGCATCATCATCAACATCTCCAAATATACAAAGGCAGACAGACAGACTGCCATGTAGGATTCTTTTTCCGTGTACTTGCGCACTCAACTAAGAGATTAATTAAGAACTAGTAGCGAGTCGTTTCTCTCTCTCTCTCTCTCTCTCTCTCTCTCACGTCTCTCATTCATGTAATTAGTTTGGAATTAATGCCTCTTTGGACTCGATTTCATACCTCCTTTAAAAAAAAAAAAAAAAAAGGAAAAACATTTTAATCGAAAATTATCTTTTTAAACCCGGATTCCTATGCAATTGCATATTCTATTTGATAATATGTACCTCCCGGATAACTAATTTTCTATCCCCCCCCCCCCCCCCCCCCCCCCCCCGGGTTCAAATTTTATATTGCATATTCCAGGAGGAGTGGCTGAATATATATTGAGTAGTGAGGGTACAGGCAGCCAGAAAACAATAAAGAAAATTAAATTTGTCTTTATTTATTTCATATACTTTTGTCTAGTTTCGCCGATATTCCGGCTTCATCAGACCTTAAAAATTATAAAATACACATAATTGTAATCTTGTGTATTTTATAATTTTTAAGGTCCTGATGAAGGCCGGAATATCGGCCGAAACGTAGACAAAAGTATATGAAATAAATAAAGACAAATTTAATTTTCTTTATTGTTTTTCTGGCTGCCTGGATACCCTCACTACTCAATATATTGCATATTTTTGCATATTTGGTGAATATTGCATAAAGTTGCATATAAAAACTTTTTGAATATTTTTACATTTTTCGGTAAAGGTTTTTTTTATATAAATTAAAATTAAATATACAAATTAAACACTAGGTTATTTGTTTCAAAGGTTTTATTAATTAAAAATTAACACTTGATACGTATTTCGACAATTCCTTGTCATCATCAGAAGTGATTACATTCTGATGATCTGATGATGACAAAGAATTGTCGAAATACGTATCAAGTGTTAATTTTTTAATTAATAAAACCTTTGAAACAACCTAGTGTTTAATTTGTATATTTAATTTTAATTTACAAAATGTTTCAACGAATTCCAACGGTCGAAAGTTTAAATCTTATTTATTTTATATGGCTGTAGAGGAGATGTAGAAGAAATTGCAGCCAATTTATTGAGATTATCCCACGGCTAACGTTTCTGTCCTAGGTTTGGACCAGTGGCGTATTCAGGGGGGGGGGCCCGGCCCCTTCTCCAAAACAAAAAAATACCTATTGTTTTCCCTAATGATTTTTTTTTTAATAATTATTTTATTAACTCTTATAAATTATAAAAACTAAAAAAAAACCTTGTAAATAATTGAAAAAATCTCTTATATTCACGAATTTTGTATTAAAATTATTTTTTATTTCAAGAAAAAAAAATTTTATTTTATTTGTTTTTTTTTTATAATTATTATATTATCTAAAAAAAAGTTTCTCCACTTTAAGTTTCTTGGAGAACGGGGGGGGGGTGTTCTCCCCCCCCCCCGGGTGTTCATAAAACTTTTGGGCCCCCCCCCCCCCAAACAGAAATCCTGGCTACGCTACTGGTTTGGACCATCATCAGAGCTGGAGGTCTGTCAAAAAGGCATGTACAGCCCCAAACCTAGGACCGATAAGTTAGCCATGGGTTAATCTCAATAAATTGGCTGCATTTTCTTTCTTTAACAGTAATTAATTTCAATTTCTCCATCTTAAGTATTTAGACTCCTTTCCAATAAACAAATGAAGGTCACAATAATAATACAGAAACATTTAAAAAAAAAAAATTATTTCCTCTCAAGTTACTTTTTACTTTCTCTATGTTAATAACAGGTACCTAGAAAAGGAGATGATTGTACATGAAAAAATAAGACTTTTTTTTCTATAAACTTAATATGCCCAAACGCTTCGTTTTCAAGATACAGGGGGTCAAAGTTGAATTTTTGTTTTTTTGTTTTTTGCTAATATCTCGAGAACCGTTTGAGATACAACTTCTGTACACGATTTATGTGTAAAGTTAAACATGCTAAACATTGTATCTCAAACGATTCTCGAGATATTAGCAAAAAAACAAAAAGAAAATCAACTTTGACCTCCTCGTGGAGAAGCTCCACTCCTTCGGTGGATTTTCTGGTGCGGCCTGTAGGTTGATATATTCTTACCTGCCCGGGCGAAGCCAATGTGTTGGGGTGGGGGGTGAAGTTTCGAGCGTCAGAGGGTTGCCGAGGGGGTTCCTCAGGGTGGGGTTTTGTCCCCACTCCTTTTTTCTATCTTTATTAATGACCTCCCCGAGGTTATTCAGCATTGTGGTTACCACCTTTTTGCCGATGACCTCCAGGTCTACCTGGGGGCGGCGGGGCCTGGTGATGTTTCGGCTCTTAAGAGGCTCAATTCGGACATTTCCAGAATTGCCGACTGGGCAGTTAGGAATGGCTTAGAGCTTAACCCTCTTAAAACCCAGGCGATATGGCTGTCCTCCCTCCCTCCTCAGATTTCTCCGGCTCCGGTCATGGTATGTGGGGTGAGTGTTCCTTACTCTGACCGGGTTAGTGACCTCGGGATGATAATTAATGGGCGACTAACATGGGGTGACCATGTGTCCCAGATCTGTCGTAGAGTGTATGGCACACTCTTCCCCTTGCGGAGAATGGCCGATATTACCCCCGAGTGGATGCGGGAGCGATTGGTTAGGTCCCTTGTGCTGCCTCATTTCTTGTACGGAGACTGTGTTTTCTTCAACATTGATGCCCACTCCTTACGCAGACTTACGGTGGCCTTCAATGCCTGCCTGAGATACATATACCAGCTGGGTCCTCGTGATCATGTCTCGCATCTTGCGGCCGGGATTCTGGGTTTGGAATTTCCAAAATTTCTTAGATACCGTTATATGTGTTTTGTGCATGATGTCCTTGGCTCTGGCTCCCCGCCTTATTTGTGTGAGACACTGTCCTTTGGCCCCTCCGCCAGGTCTAGGGCGCTTGTCTGTCCGCCACACCGTAGGACAATCACGTCGAGCTCTTTCAGGGTTAGTGCGTGTAGAGTTTGGAACTCGCTCCCCATGGACCTGCGAATTTGCTTGTCCAGATCGCGGTTCCGGCGGGAGCTGATGGCTCACCTGGTTGATGTGCGATGACTCTTGGGGTCCCCATTTTTGATCAGTCTGCCGAGGATTATGCCGACCAAGTCGTGGTGTCTCGCCTTTCGCTGCCTGATGTCGATACTGCCTTACTTTATATATTTGTTAATGTATTAATTTCTAAATATTTGTACACAATGAGGGGCTGAAAAAGCTCTATGTACAACTTAATTTTAATAAATAAATAAATAAATAAATATATCTTGGAAACGAAGCATCTGGGCATATTAAGTTTATAGAAAAAAAGTCTTATTTTTTCATCTACAATCATCTCTTTTTCTAGGTACCTGTTATTTTCGGGCATCCTGTATAGAGAGAAAGTAGTGGATTCATGTCAAAAATTAAATGTCAAGATTTGTCAAGATTTTGAATGAAATAACCGTTTTGAGGTCCCTGAATCAAAAAAAGTGGTTTTCGCGACATGGTCTGTCTGTGAGTGTGTCTGTGTGTCTGTCAACAAAATATCTCATGAACGAAAAGAGCTAGGAGGTTGAAATTTTATATTTAGCTTAGGCACCATGGGACTTGACACTAAGCTTTCGGCCAAAGAGTACTAGTACTTTACTGATGTACTTTTTCAGTTTTTTTCGATTTTCGAATTTTTTTCGAATTCGCTGCAACGATTTCGATTAAAATACAAAAATTAATTATTTTTGATACCCTTTCAAATTATTATCGTTTTGCCATTGAAATGAATTTTATCTGGACACAAAAAATCTGGTGTGACAAGCACAGAAGACAACTTTCGATTACCGAAATTACCATTACACCAGATTTTTTTAGAAGAAAATAAACATTTCCCAATTGTCTCTTGCTTAACTCGTATAGACATTCGCGTACATATTATATTATCTACAAATAAACTCAATTAAAGGTCAAAAACTTTGCCTAGACAATTAAAATTTAAAATTTAATTTCTAAATATAAACGTCATTAATTGTGATTAAATAACATTTATTTAAATAAATAAGGCAAATGCGAGTCCCATTTGGGGTTTGCGCTTTTACGAATATTAAAGAAGATAAAATTGAAATCAAATAAACTTGTGATGTTAGAGAAAGAGGGAGGAAAGCAGCGTGAAAAATTTAATCATCTCTATCTTTAGAGCGGCCTCGAAATAAAATCACCCCCACCTCTAGCCTGTCTGTCTTTATAGAGGGAAAAACCTCTAGAACAGGTTTATCATTTTGTTTGTGTTAAAGAACTTTCTTGCATACATGGATTAAATATCGATTGGATTTTTTTCCTCTTATAATGATTTATAAATTACAATAACCTCAAAAGGGCTGGATTTGAGATTGGTCTTGGTAATTTTTTCTGCTCATTTCAAAGTTTATAAACGTAAAAAAGATGGAGAAATAAATAATAATAAAAAAAAAAAAATTCCTACGTAATAGACAAAAGCGTCTTTATTAGCTAAAATATAAATTTTGCAACGTAGGTTCTCGTTAAAATATTTTGTAAATTAAAATTAAATATACACCCACTAGGTTATTTGTTTCAAAGGTTTTATTCATTAAAAATTAACACTAGATAACGTATTTCGACAATTACTCGTCATCATCAGAAGTGATTCATTCTATTACATGAAAGTAGCAACATTATACACTAGAAGAAGTGGTACCAACTGTAAAATATCAAATCATAGTAACAAGTTTAGCTTACAAATTCCAAGGTCTTTAAAATACACAGGCTGGAAACAATTTTCCGGTCACAGTTTTTGATTGGTCCACAGTCATGAAGCTCCTCCTTGCTTGTATTTTTCTATCTGGCAGCTTTATTGACTGCACATAACCTAGTTCACATTCATGTTGTTTTGTTTGCAAATTGTATATTTGACTAAACTAATTTAGACCTTGGTATTTACACTGCTTTATTAATAATATGCTGTATATAAATATTTATAAATGATTTGTTCCGAAAGATATTTTACAAAAGGAGGAGCTCCATGACGTCACTCTCTTGGAATGGTAAAAATGTAAAACAAACTGAGTTTGACTCCCCTCCCCCTGACAAATTCAAACAAATTCATGAAAGTAGCAACATTATACACTAGAAAAACTCTAAAATATCAAAGTATCAACGCTATATAATTAAATCAAATGACCTATTAAAAATTAAAATAATAGCAATAATAATTATAATACTCAATTCAAAACATTTTTTTTTTAATTTTAAAATTTTTTTTAATTACTTAACATGTTATATTGTTATTATTTTCATTTCTAATAGATCATTTGATTTAATTATATAGCGTTGAGTTTTTAAGCTAAACTTGTTACTTTAATGTATTGCAGTTGGTACCACTTCTTCTAGTGTATACTGTTGCTAGTTTCTTTTATTAGAACTGTAATCACTTCTGTTGATGTCGAGTAATTGTCGAAATACGTATTAAGTGTTAATTTTTAATTAATAAAACCTTTGAAACAAATAACCTAGTGTTTAATTTGTATAATTAATTTTAATTCTTTATTATCTCACAAAAAATCAGTTTAAAATGTTAGAAAAATAGAACAATCCTAGTCTAGTAGAATTAAAATTTTGTTTTTACTTTTGTTGCTTCTCTCCAACTCTATTAAAATATTTATTAGTCATATCATAAATAATAAGTTTTGTTAAACTTGGCATATATTAGGAAAATCTTCTGCCATCTATTTTTTTTTTAAATTTATTTAAAGAATATAAATTAAAAAAAAGTCCCAGCATTCCTTGACGTAGAGATTAATTAAGCCATTAATAATATACCTTTGAATAAAGACGCGACTGTCAAAACCAACAGATTTTCCAATTTTATTTAAACTGACAGTAAATAATAGAGAGGTGTATTTAATAATTTATTAATCGCAAGAAGAAGAAAATAAAATCAAAGAAGTTGATTAAAAAGAAAGAAAAAAAAAAATGTCTCCATTAAGTATAGGTTTTTGATAATGTGCCAAATAATGAATTAAATGAAGGGAAAATTTTAAATTATCTCCGTTTTTACTTTCAAAGAAGCTTATTAAAAATATTTATTAGTTAAAAAGTTGGCTCCACCCTTCTGCTATTAAGATTTAAATAAATCAAGAAACGGAGACAGCGATAATAATAAAAATTTAAATGGCAATTAAATTTTTAGGTTTAAGTAGCTAGTAACGAGCTATGTTAAATTTTTTGAACAAAATTAATAATTCCCACATGTTTTCCGAGTTAAAAACTTCAGTACTAAAAATATCAGTATTACGGAGTTGTTATTCACGGGGAATTGGATCTCGGGGGAAAAGAAAAGACTTCCCGGGGAGAAAAAAAAAAATTCATTTGTTTTATATGTATGTATTTAAATTTTAAATTGTTTGGAATAATATATTGAGAAATATTCTAAAAATTCCGGTGTGACTGGTCACACACAACTTTCTCTTACCTTTGCTAACACTGAAAAAAAACGACCTTGAAAAATTAAAGTTCTCTGTGACAAAATATTCCCGTAAAAATGAAAAAAATTTCCTTTTATTTTTACAGGAAATCTCATCGAGTTCTTATTCATAAAGAAATCCCGTAAAATTGGAATTCAGTAAATTTAGTTTTAAAAAAATATCATTTAAAAATTACGAAAATTCCTGTCAATTTCGTTTTAACAAAATTTTCTTTAAAAATTACGGAAATTCCTGTCAATTTCGTTTTAACAAAATTTTCTTTAAAAATTACGGAAATTCCTGTCAATTTCGTTTTAACAAAATTTTCTTTAAAAATTACGGAAATTCCTGTCAATTTCGTTTTAACAAAATTTTCTTTAAAAATTACGAAAATTCCTGTCAATTTCGTTTTAACAAAATTTTCTTTAAAAATTACGGAAATTCCTGTCAATTTCGTTTTAACAAAATTTTCTTTAAAAATTACGGAAATTCCTGTCAATTTCGTTTTAACAAAATTTTCTTTAAAAATTACGGAAATTCCTGTCAATTTCGTTTTAACAAAATTTTCTTTAAAAATTACCGAAATTCCTGTCAATTTCGTTTTAACAAAATTTTCTTTAAAAATTACGGAAATTCCTGTCAATTTCGTTTTAACAAAATTTTCTTTAAAAATTACGGAAATTCCTGTCAATTTCGTTTTAACAAAATTTTCTTTAAAAATTACGGAAATTCCTGTCAATTTCGTTTTAACAAAATTTTCTTTAAAAATTACGGAAATTCCTGTCAATTTCGTTTTAACAAAATTTTCTTTAAAAATTACGGAAATTCCTGTCAATTTCGTTTTTAACAAAATTTTCTTTAAAAATTACGGAAATTCCTGTCAATTTCGTTTTAACAAAATTTTCTTTAAAAATTACGGAAATTCCTGTCAATTTCGTTTTTAACAAAATTTTCTTTAAAAATTACGGAAATTCCTGTCAATTTCGTTTTAACAAAATTTTCTTTAAAAATTACGGAAATTCCTGTCAATTTCGTTTTAACAAAATTTTCTTCAAAAATTACGGAAATTCCTGTCAATTTCGTTTTAACAAAATTTTCTTTAAAAATTACGGAAATTCCTGTCAATTTCGTTTTAACAAAAATTTTCTTTAAAATTTACGCGAAATCCTGTCAATTTCGTTTTAACGAAATTTCCTTTAAAATTACGGGAAATACTGTCAGTTTTTTTTAACAGGAAAAACTTTTAAAATTATAAGATGCACCTTCAATTTCGTTTTAACAAGATATTCCATTCATTGAATTGACGAAAAACTTAATTGACGCATTTTCATTACGGTTTCGGAATGAATTTACAAGGTTTTTTTTCAGTGAAGAGAAGTTGTGTTCTGTACTTGTCACACCAGATTTTTTAAGTAGGTTTCCGCCGATATATTAAAATTAAAATTTATAAACATGAGAAAATATTTATATTTTGTTGCCATGGCAATCAATTTTCCTATCTTTCCTACGAAGTACGAGAGTAAAGTGTACTTCAAAAGATTTCAAGGACAAAATGAGAATATACATTTTAAAGAGCATCTAAAAAATAATTGATTTTTGAATTTTAATCAAAACAAACTGAGGAAGTACATTAGTAAAATACTAGTACTCTTTGGCCGATTTTGTTCAAAACCTTCTTGCCACGTGTCAGAGAGGTGCCTTACTTTAATATAAAATTCCAACTTCCTAGCTTCTTTCGTTGTTGAGATATTTTGTTCACAGACAGACAGACCATGTCACGAAAACCACTTTTTTGGATTCAGGGGACCTCAAAACGTGTATATCCATCAAAATCTCGACATCGAATTTTTGACATGACAATATTTTCTCTCTATATATATAAACATATATACATAGGTAAGAGAAAATAAAAATTGCCTGATTTTTCTCTGACCCAACGCCTACTTCAAGTGCGTGCAAATGAAAAAAAAATTACCATTCATTTTAATTTTTATTATTTGAACCAACATGAATTTTATTCTTACCTATTAATAAAAAGAAAAGTAGTAACTTATAATGAAAGAGCTTTGAAAATGACGCCCAGAGAGGGGGTGATGTCCGCCTGGGTATAGCTATTTTAATAAAAAATAATACATTTTGATTACGCATAACGTAGGGCTAATTAAGATATATTGATACTTGTTTAATTTAATAGAGAAGGTTTTAAATACAGAAAAAAAAGTTACTAAGTTTATTATTATTAAAAAATCTTGTTCAAAGGGAAGAATAAAATAATAAAAGAAAATTAATAAAAAAAAAGAGAAAAACTTTTAACATTAAATGAAGAGGAGACTCTATTATCTTCTTTTGAATGCTAATTTTATTTTAATAGCTTAAGCTATTATAGTAAAATTAAAATTTACGGGTTTATATTCGATAATTTAGAAAAAATTTTAAATAAACTTTTTAAAAAAATAGTCTTTTTATTTTAAATTTAATTAATTTTTTCACCCCAAAAAATGTGTATAGTGGGATGGGAATATACCGGTATAATTTTATATGCGGCCCGCGAAGCTTTGATGGATTTCTAAAAGGGACGCAAGATCATTTAGTTGGCCACCCCCTTATCTATTGCAATAGTATTGAAACTGACTAAGCCTGTAGTTAGGCAACCCAAATGGCACACTCACTGAAGCTTTCTTATACCGTGGAAACAGCCAAAGTCAAATGGGGATATACAGTATTTTCATTGCTGGAAGGTTTACTTTTGATTTTCTTATTCTGGTCTTCAAATTGCCCTCGGGCTTGGAGTAGTTGGTAGCGCGCATGCCTTGTATAATATACCAAGGGTCTTGGGTTCGAATCCCAAGCAGTCCGATGATTTTATTTAAGGCATTTGGATACCAAAGGGCTTAAATAATAATACCTGAACCCCCAATAGATATATTTACAAATAACGGGTATCTTAAAACGTCTTAAATGGCCAAGTTGCCGAAAAGACTGTGTGCATGTCTGTGTGATTGTGAGAAAAGTGAGGAAAAAAAAAGAATTTTTAAATAAATATTACAAAAAATATTTAATAAATAAGAAATTATATATAATACTGTATTTAAGATATATATATTGCGTATGTAAGCCGCGAAACGGAAATTTATATAATTAAATATTAATTAATTCATATACCCGAAAAATAAGTGTGTGTCGCCGGGAGTTGAACCACGGATCCTCCAATTTGTAACACAGCAGAGGTCTAGTAATAAGGGCACTCCGAGTACAAATTGGCGGATCCGTGGTTCAACTCCCGGCGGCACACATTTACTTTTTTCGGGTATATTAATTAATAAATATTTAATTATAT